>WSTK01000336.1:0-35673 GCA_019616945.1 Ceratobasidium sp. 414
CTAAAGTCCTGTCGGGACTACCCAGGAAGCCATCAGGCCCTGGACACTTAATTAAAGTCCCTAGACTTCCCACAGTGGTGTTTGAGCCATCCCAATGGGCAAAACGGACCTCTAGGTCCATTCTCTCTCTAAACAGAACACTCTTTCATAAAGCCTTGCTCTCCATGAGCATGCCAACTGGCTATATGCGTCCAATAACCCACGTCTTGGCATTTGGAACACCTCCGATCGGGGCCAGGACTGAAGGAGGCAGAGAATAGGTTATGGGACAGACGGACATTATAGCAGGGCTAGACTTAGGTAGGCCATCATCACAGGTTTACGCGTTGATTTATGAACAGAGCATGTCGTGTGCATAATGGGGGCAGGGTCGACCAGTGGGGGCACTGTTTTGGAAGAGAGGGCGCGAGCCACGTGGTACACTGAAACTTGAATCCGGAAAAAGGCAATTACGCTTGCAATCTCCAAAAATACAAATCTAGCTCTATTACTGTGTGCGTAAAGACTAAAGATACAAACGCGTGGTCTGCAACCACGCAAAATATTTTAATCCTTGAGCAGAGCTTGCACAATATGTTGTACACGCAGCTGCCTCAAGTCCGTGTACGTCTGACACAGTATAAATCATCAATATCTCTCCTGTAGGAATAGCTGAGAACACTCACCTGCCCACACCCGACGAAGATGATCGGTTGGCCAGTTACATACGTCATCGACAAAGCCGCTCCGACCTATACACACTTTAGTCCAAGCAAGACCGCCCACAATTTAGTGCACCAACCTTGTCGTCGACCGTGTCCCACTTCGTGACCAGCATCCCATCGATCCCGCGCCCCTTGCCTGCTGTACCCGTACCCGAAAAGTCGCGTAGCGCACGATCAAATTTGGACAGCTGGTCGACTGCTTCGTTGCCCACGAGCGCTTCGCCGACGAATATGATCTTGTCCGGTTGGTTGACTGCTACCAACTATCATCCAATGAGTCAAAAGATCAAACAGGACAAAGTGGACAACGAACCTTGGCCAACGCTTTCATCAACGGCTCGTTATCTTGCATCCGCCCAGCCGTATCCACGAGCACAACATCAAATCCCTTGGTGGTAGCATACGCAACCGCCTCACGTGCGATACCCGCAGCATCCTTCCCGTACCCCTTTTCATACAATTCAATCCGGTCCCCACCACCACCTTGCTGCAACATCCCCAAATTCCTCACATGCACACGCAACTGCTCGACCGCCCCACTTCGGAATGTGTCACATGCAGCGACGAGGACGCGGAGGTTATTCTGCAAGAGCCAGAATGCGACCTTTCCGAGCGAGGTGGATTTGCCGACGCCGTTGACGCCGACAAAGGTTATGACGTATGGAGCGGGGGTTGGGGAGGTGCTCGAGGTCGTGGCGGAGGGCGTGCGGGCGCGGATGGAGAGGAGCAGGTCTGTGGAGGTTTTGGGTGTGAGGATACGGGTGATTGCGGCGGAGAGGGCATTGTGGGTTTCAGATTTGATGCCTGCAGGGACGGTGGTGTTAGACGGGTGGACAGACAGGTTGAAGGATGGGACGTACTTCCGAACCCGCTGACGCGCGTCCCGACGAGGCTCTCCCCAACGCTGTCGCAGATCTTGTCTGATATTTCCTTGGCGACGTTCTTCTTCATCAAGTGCTCCCTCATCTCGCCAAGCACAGGCGCAAGGTCTTCGGCCGTCAAAACCTTGCCTCCCGTGAACCTCGAGAATAAGCCCCCCAGAGTACCTAAAGCGCCTTTGCTCACGCTCTCCGCGGCTGTGTCGTTTTCGGCTTGAACTTTGCCCAACGCCCGCGCGATCATATCCTCGGTCCCATCATCCTTGACGCCCGTCGCGCCATACATATCCAAATCTTTGACTTCATACAGCCCGCTTGCGCCCACGGCTCCGCGGCTCGACTCGTCCACGAGTTGAGTTAAATCAACCGGCCTTGGGGGGTGGTCTATGTCCGAATCAACGCCAGGGGCCGAGCTATAGTCGAGCGCGGCCATATCTTCTGCGTTCAACGCCGAGTCGGCCCATCGACGCGCGGTTTTGGTGGCCTTCTTCTTGGGAGTGTGGGAGGTTTCCGAACTGGATAGGGTGAGATGAGATGAGGTAGGGAGGAAGAGGGGAAAGGCGGTGGCTTACTCGGATCCTCCCACATTGCTCGCTGTCCCGGCTTTGAGCGAGACTTTGGGGCTGCGGCGGGCCCCTGCACTAGGCCGGCCTTTGAGGCGCGATTTAAGTGCTTGAACGTTGCGGGCTATTTCTTCTGCGTCGGTTGGAGAGTCGACGGTGAGGGCTGGGACTAGGACACAGTTAGGTACGCAATAGTAGGAACAGCTATATGTGCGCACCTGTCGACGGGTCATCCGAGGGAGGGGTGACAGGTGCGATTCCTCGTGGAGCGGGCTTGAGACGGGCTTTCCTATCCTGGAAATGAGTGAGCTTCGGAAAGCATCGATAAAGGCGTGGCAGCACCAACCTGGGTTGCCTTGTCTTGGAGCGAGCGCAGAATCTTGTCAAATGTTGCGTCCCAGTCGCGTAGTTGAGCCTTGAAATCCCACTGGGGTGCAAGAGCGCCAACACCAGTGACTGCAACTCCCACTGAAGCATGGACTGAAGCGAGGAAGGATTTAAGGAATGGGGCAAACATGTCGACAAAGACGGTGCGAATGACATTGAGTAGGTCGTCGACATAAGTGAGCTGGAGAATGCGCTGGTATGCGACCTGAAAAACAGTGAGCGGGATGAAAGGAGAAACAAGCGTGGACATACGACAAAAATGAGCTCGAGGTCGTTGACAAATTTGAACTTGATAGCATATCCGTCCTTTTCAAACGTGTCCTCGGCGCGGTCTTGGATGATGGCCTCGCGCACGAGGCTATTGACTGGCGAGGCTGCCGACGAAGCTACGGCCGACGCTGTTGGAGTAAACGAGCGTGACCAGAGAACAGCGCCGCCTGGGGACATTTAGCTTTAATATGAAAGAACTGGCATGGACTCACCCTTGTGGGAGATGGAACAGTGATCAAGCATGGTGGTGGGAGTATGCAGGGGATACGAGTGTCTCACGTCAGCAGGACACGTAAGCACTAATTGATCAAGCGCTGGACCGCGGACGTTCCTGATCGGTGCCAATGGAATCGCCGGACCAAGCGCTCAATTAGTCCACCACCTTGTTGAACCATGAGTTCGTTCAAGCTGTAAGTCCCGCACTTTTTCGCATGGATTTTGCTCATTTTATTGTAGTATGCTGCGGCCCCCGCCGCATGTCGAGTTTCTCCAAGGTACTTATCTATTTCTCTGCCCCACTCGTGCTCACCCCATCCAGGATACCCCGGTATTCCTCCCCATGGCGATCGCAAGACTGCATTGGTGCAGGGGGTAAGCCTATAGGCCTTTCTTGCTATCCCGACTCTAACCGTTTCCCAGACTCTCGAAGTGCGAGGCACCGTCAAGGCGAAATGGGTTCGCGTCGAGCTGCGCAAGATAGAGATCCTACCGGGCGGCGGTCAAAACAACACGTTCTCAGAGACCATTGGCGAGCGCCCAATAACTCTGTGGTCCAGCCAGCAAGAAGAGTTTTCTGAGCTCTCTTCCGTACGTCCGCCACCTTAGGGTCACCCGGCTGTCAGACTGAGCGCTCAACAGAACGACTTTCCCTTTCACATCAACGTTCCTGATGCTGTTCCGCCGAGCATCGCGCTCGAACGCGGTGCTGCCATCAAATACGAGCTCGTCGCATCGGTCATGCTCAAAGGCAGAAAGTCGTTCTTCAAACGCGACCCTGCACCGATCACAACATACACCGCTCCAATCGTCATCGAAAAGTACGATCTTCTGCAGACTTGGCCCATCTACGCCATCCCCCAGTCTCGGACCTCCAACGCCCACGGCGTCACACTAGTCGCCAACTTTCACCAGTCTGGCTTTGGCCCAGGCGATGTTGTCCCTGTCGAAGCCATACTCCGCGCCGATGTGCCCGGGACGGGCGTTGTACTCCGCGCGTACGAGCTTACTGTGCGCGAGACGCTCATATTTCGGTCGAGTCCACCTCCGGTGTCGCAACATGATCATCACCTGCATCTCCATTCGCAGTCATCCCAGAAGCGCACACCAGCCGCCCAAACCCGTTCCAACATTATCTCAGACCAGAAGGTCCCAGTCCCTGTTCAGCTCTTCCCTGGTAGTCAACACCGTTGTGACCTAGGCTGTCAAATCCCACTCGCTCAAACCAACGTTTCTGTCCGCACCGCGCGCCACATTGAAGTCAACTACATCGTCCAAGTCAAAGCTGTGCTTGCCAACAATGCTGTCGTAGTTATCGATTTGCCTGTTACCATCACCAATTGGCAGCGCCAGGCCAGCCAGGACGCAGTTGCCCGTATCGGCTATGCCCCAGAACTTGTCGGTGGGCACCAGTCTCCGGGCATGCCAAATATGGTGTCACACCCAAGCTCGAACCCATCCCTATTCCCGGCCACAAGCCCAAATCCTCCTCCCAGCGCACCCAACGGGAACGGCCCCGTGGGCAATGGGCCCTCCAACGGCGCACCAAGCTCCGCAGCTAGCTCTATCCCCGAGCGTGTCTCACGCCGCCCGACCGCGACCGTCGAACCACCCAGCCGAACCACCATACCTCCCAACAACATCGCCACACGCACGGACGAGATCGACGGGTTAGGCTATGTTCCTGCGCACGCACAAGTCCAAGCGCAGGCCATGCCTCCCAGTCGCACACCCATTCAAGGCCACGCTGCTAGTAATAGCCTGGGTGGATCGGATCGTACACATGAGCCCGAGGGACAATTTGGTGACGTTGCGCCTCTCAACCAGAGTCCACCTGGCGCAGTTCCTCGTCCGCGTTCGTCTTCGAATAGGCGCTCAGGTGCTCCGCAGCAGCGGTTCACAGTTGTCAACGTTGACGAGCCGGAGCGCAAACATCTCAGCGCCGAGGAAGAAAAGAGGCTATTGCGAGAAAAGTTTGCGAACCAGGATGAACAGCGGCGGAAGCGGCGGTCGATGGAGGGCGGGTCCAGTGCACGACCTGAGAATGCGCGGCCCAACACGGCGAATAGTACCACTTCTAACGGCGGGTGGCTGAGCGCCGAGGAAGAGAAGAAACGGTTGTATGCCCAGGCGCGGCAGGCGGCTGCGAAGACACAGCAGAGTGCTGGATATAGCCCGGATGGGTACTTGGAAGAGCCCCCTGCGCCGGCGCCGTCTGGCGGCGAGAGTGGCGCCACTGGAGGGCAAGCTCCTGGAGCAGAAGGAAGTAGCGGAGCTGGAGGGAGCAGCAGGAAGGAGACGACGTGGTTATCGGCCGAAGAGGAGAAACGCCGGATGTTTGAGAACGCACGCAAGGCGGCTGCTCAGACCCAACAGGCTGCGTTTAATGCACCCGCGCCGTATGCTGATGACCCCAATGTGGGCGGTGGAAGTGATGGAGCAAATGACTTTGCTGGAGGCTGGGCGTTTAGTTCTGGCGGACCGATGATTGCTGGCGCAGGGAGTGGTGGCGGTAGTGGCGGTAGCAGCGTGCCGTATAGCTCCCCCGCCCCAGCTGAACCTGCCCCGTATGCCCAAGTGAGTGTCTGCCCTTCAATTCCTGGCTGTGTCTCATCCCCGGTTGATAGCAGCAAGAACCACAGCCGACTAGACCTGCTCCCCAACAATGGCTCTCGGCTGCCGACGAGAAACGTATGTTATTCGAAAAAGCCCGCGCCGCGGCGGAACAGACCCAAATGCGTGCCGGAACGGGCAGCCCGCCCATCGATGACGGCCCAGCACCTAGCTTGCACGCACCTGCACCTGCACCTGCGCCCGCACCCAGCCCTCCCCCAGCTCCCTACGGCAATGCATACCCGCGCTCGAACTCGGGGTTTTCTGGCGGGTTTGTCATGTCCCCCACGAGCAGCGACCCGCCGGGTTTCCTTCCACCCCCAGCGCGTACCCCAGCAGCGGGCAAGTCCGGCGAAGAACTCTTTGCGGCTGGGTTGGCTGCCATGGGAAGACAGTCGATGTACGTTGTCCCGCAATCCCAGACGAGCCAGTCGCCACTCCCGCCCCAGCCCCAGCCGCCGAGGGTGGCCAGTCCGCCATACGCAAGCGGTGGTGGATCTTCGCTCGGACATTCGCCGTCGCAGCGGAGGTTCCAAACCGCAGCCGAGGAAAAAGCCGCGTTGGCATACCAGGTCGCCAAACAGCGCGTTGACCAGGTCTGGGCGGGCGAAGGTGCAGCTGGGTCGTCTGACGGCTACGCCAACGGAAGCTCGCAACCGCATAGCCCTGGGGTCCCTTCATACGATGCGCTCTACGGTAGTGCGCTGCCGCCTGCTACGTCCCCCCTTACTCGTCCGCTCAGCGTGCGCCGGACACCGACGATTGCCGAAAGCCCACCTCCGATACAGAGCTCCCCGCCTCCCTTGCCTTCATCCGACTTGCCTCCAGGCTTCACGCCCAACCCCGGACCGACTGCAAGCGCGCTATCTGCGTTGGAAGAAAAGGCTAGACTGCGCAGGCAATACGACGAGCAAGACTTGGCCAGTGGAAGCGCCAGCAAGCTTGTACCTCCCCCGGCGACCCCTCCTCCCCCTGCCGGACCACCAGCCGGATATGGATACTCGCACCATGACGAAAAAGAACGCATGCGCTTGATGTACGCCGAGCAGGACGCGGCGGTCCGCACAAACGAACGTCGCGCGACAACCGATAGTAGCCGACGTGCGGCGCTGCCTGCACCCCCTACAGCTCCTACTCCTCCCCTCCCCGTGCCCGGGTACAACATCAACGGGAACGGTTCGGAGCCGCCGTCGTTTATGGGTGGGTTCGTCAACCCGGCGACGAGGAAGCCTCTGTCAGCCGTTGAAGAAAAGGCCAGGTTGCGCGCGCAGTACGAGGCTGAGGCAAATGGACATGCTGTTAATGGTGGAGGAGCGAGTGATGAACCGCCTCCGCCTTCATTTGAGAGTCACTATCAGCCTCAGCACTCGTTTGCACCACCTGGGGCCAATGGAGGGCCTGCGCTCGAACCTACGCCCAATGGCGGTGGGCTCCAGCGCGATCCGACGATCTCATGGGGCAAGAAGCGGGCGACGCAGACGCCGGCGCCGCCCGAGGAAGCTGCTCCATACTCTGGGTTTGTGCCGCCCCCGCCACCTCCCCCATTGATGCCCGTGAGTGAAAGGAACTATGCACAGGTAATCTAGTTGGCTTACTAGTAGAATTTTCGCAGAAACCGCCTGCGACGTACATTCAAGAAACCATTGCCGCCAACGCCGACAAGAATTGGGATCACTCGCGTTCTGTCACCCCGGACATTTACGACGACGAACCGCACCTGTCCGGTGGCCCTGCGTTCGCACCTCCGGTCCCTCCCAAACCAGCTGCTTGAGATACCCCAACAAACGATTTTCTGTTTCTTTCTCCTCTATCGTCCGATTCGCTCCTTGCCTTTTCATTCCCGGTCCCTGGTTCATCTCCAGTCTGTCTTATAAGGGCCACAATACCTGTCCTTCTTGGTTTTACTATTTCTCCCTAAATCTCGCAATCCACGATCTATTTACTGCTATTGGGTTCATATGCGTACAATACACTGGTATGAGGGTGATACAACACAACCGAAGAAATATTTAAGATAAGGGCACCACTAAATATTTACATACAAGAAAGACTCCTTCCGCAAATGTTCGTTCACTTACGGGGGAGCACGCGTAGAAGTAGCCAGATCTTCTACCGCCATGGCAGGCGTTTCACCAGCTCCACTCCTCCGTTTCCTCCCGCGCTTGGTGGCCAAAACCGCAGGAGCAACACCGTTCATAATAGGAATGGTCGTTACACCCGGCACAGACTTGGACGGGGTTGGGAAACGGACAGTAGTTGGAGATGACGGTGCGGCCGTGGCTGCTTGCGAAAAGTCGTCAAGCAACGGAATCGCAGGGGATAGCGACGTATCCGATGTGCCGGACGGGACAGGATGCACCTCGTCCAAGAATGACGCCGAATGAGGGCCCGGATTCGCAAGGTCAAACTCGGCCGCAAGCGGAACAGGAAACGCGCTGCCGTCGGAGATCCCTCGGGTTGTGTGCTGGCTCGGGTGCTTAGCACTGGATGAGCTTATGTTCGGCTCTTCAGGGAACTCGAACTGGTTGAGAAAGCTGTCGATGTCCACCTGCTCCCCCTCGGGTGCAATGCTCGCAAACCCTGCTGACTGATTCGGCGCGCCGATCCCGTTTATATGCGTGAAATCGCTGTTGGGTGCAAAAGCATGAGACTGGTCGAACCCAGTTGGGTGAGCAAACCCATTTGAAAGCTGAGCATCTACGTGGTGGTCCTGTAACATTTCGGGAGTGATGCCCCATTCCTGCATGAGATTGTTGATCTCTTGCTCGGTGCTCGCTACGCCCTGGTTCAATGCTTCTGTCGACTGGTCTAGTCGTGCCGCGCCGTAGGCTAACAAAGGGTCCGGCGGAGTGTCCAGAGCCATATTCATGAGACCACCATAGTACGGTGCGAGCTCGGACTGCGACTCGGGAAACGCTGGGGGATGTTCGGGCCCTTGGCTTGAAACCATGGCGAGGATACGCTGAAGAGCGTTGGGAGAGCTGAGCAGTTTGGTGATGGCTTCTTGATACATTTGCTCCTGAGCATGTTCGTCGGTGTGCGAGAAAGAGCTGGCAGGTGTGGATGGAGGTGGATTGGTAGGCGTTACTGCCGAGACAGAAGCCTGCCCAGATGAAGGAACGTTGGTGCTTTGAGATGAAGGGCGCCGAGCAACAGTGTTCATAGGGCTAGCAAGAGATGTAGTGGGTATGGATGCAGCAGGTGGGACTTGTAGGTTATTCGTGGCTGCTGGAGGTGAACTAGCGCTCGGGATATTTGTAGGGGTAGGCGCAGCCGAATCCAGAGCAGGAGTCGGGGGCGGCTCAGCTTTGGGTGTGGCGGGGGGTTGCTCGGGGCGCGCGGCAGGTATGGGTGGCGCCTCCTGTGGCGCCTCACTTATTCGACCTGATCGATGCTATGAGGTAAATTACTCAGTAAGGCAACACGCGGACGCACCCTCTGCCATTTCCTCATCCTGTTCGTCGCTCAGCATCGACATGTCTGGGGACCCGTGCGGGCCAAAGTGAGCCAAGTCTTCCTCATCGGCACTGCCATTTTCGATCATCAGACGCGGCCGCTTGCGTGGCACAAGCGCGCCAGGACTCGCACGCCCGTCCCGGTTGTTGGATGAGCTTCCAGCAGACGCGGAGGGTGTAGCGCCAGCGGCACCATTGCCGAATACGCTAGCGAGAAATTTGAGGATCTTGTTGATCGTGTCCTGATGCTTCTTGTGTCGATCCCGCGCCGCAAGAGCCTCGTTCCACAAATGCTGGTTTGATTCCTGGAGCGTCTTGAGTTCAGCAGAGAGCGACGTTTGGTGTTTCTTAATTGCAGTCAACGAAGAGTTGAGAACGGTCATGTCCAAAGGGCCAGCTGAATGGTTGGCGTTGGGTGTCGGTCCGGCGGCCGCGCTATTTTGTGCCTCATCTACCGCGTTGTCCGCGTTGGCGCCCGTCTTCTTGCGTGTGATCAAGCAAAGCAAATCCGGTTGCCCACGTTGAAAGTGCGGGTTCTGAAACTGCCAGAGTTCGGTTTCCGTGCTGTTCTGGAGGACGCCTTGTTGAAGGTGCGGGACCTTGTGGAAACCATACATATTCAGCTGCCGGACGAAAGACGAAAAGTTGCCATGCTTGAAGAATCGCGGGAGAAGCTCTTTGCTAAGTCGTTCATGACTGGGGACTGAGAGACGGTTACAATTAGCACATTTATAGATAACGTGGAACGTACTAAAGAAAGAATCCCCTTCGTCCGACCATCGTACAAGTTCGTCCGTATCAGGGTTGTTGACCATGCTATTGACCGAACGGTTCAACGATAATAAATTGATCCCACAGCCTACCACTTACTTGTAGAGCTTGTTCAGGAATGCTGGGACCGCCTGGCGGGTAGAGGTTGATATTGTCGGCGCGCGATTAGCCTTGGTGAGCGCAAGCTGGTCAGTGGTTGTGGCCATGTTGCCGTTGAGCTCGATGTTCGAGCGGGGAGAGTTCTTTGTCGACGGCAGGGTGGCAGAGGTGAGCGTTGTCGAAGATGAGACGCAAGGCGCCGGTGTGCCAATCTCGCCTAACCGCGCTGCACGTGGTGGCTGTGCCGTAGCCACACTATCACCACCATTTGTTGCCACTTGTACGAGACACAGACTTGACTCGTGCTGGGGATGTCAACAAGGCTCAATGACGACACGCCAGTGTAACCCGGATTATTCTTGGATACCCCCGTAGTGACGCAAACTAAACCTAAATCACTCCAGAAACCGCAGTACTCTTACTTTTTAAACTACTGACTTAATTTCCATGCTGCGGGTGTTGCCTGCTAGTCGGCCGCTCTGAAACCAAGAAAACAAATATAGGAATACTCAACCAAGACTATCATGAATGGAAGATCCAAGTAGCCGATACTTCTACAACCGAGCTCTAAAAACAATACTACAGCGTCCTCGTACGGGCGCATGTATGCAACCATTTACCCCAAGTACCTACCGTTACCTCGCCGCAACCGCGGACGCAGGTCTTTCGGAACTAGCTCCAGCATCACCATCATTGGCATCCCACGTGTTCTAGTGCGTTGTATTTTTCCAGCACCTCATTGATAGAAAGGGGAGTTGAAGCAATGATAGTTGAGGCTAGTCGCCCCTATAAAGGTTCTTCTCGAACAGTGTCTTACTGCTGCGTTCAATATTCGTTGCCAAACAAAAATCTCAAGGCCTCAGCGCCAAAACACATGCTCGGGACCACACGCTGTAGTCCAAAGCTACCTAGGCAATATATATATGGTCGGAATCGCCTCAGTGAGGCGAATCTAGTGGTGTATTTAGATTTTTGATACGATGGTTTTTGGGCGCATACAGGGGGTGTGTAGGACACACTATGTCGGGTAAGACAGCTACTAAAAAGCTGTAAGTTCGACGTCATTAGAAATGAATAATTTCGGGCCCTATTTATTCCGCGAGACAATGTTGTTGGGTGGGTATGTGTGGGTTTCGACCACCACCCGTTATATGCGCCTCTAGATTTGGTCACGATAATAAACGTTATCAACAGAAAGCCTGACTATTCAATTGGATCAGGGAGATTATGTTTCTTATGACGCAGTTAGAGATGTGGGCCTATGCTGTCACCCACATGAGATATCAATAACGGATCGAGAGGAAGATTTAAGCACTCAAAGAGACATGGAAGGAGGGGTAAATAGCCAACAACTGGGTATACAAATGTTAATATGAAGCAGTATGCTAGCAAGGGGGCGTGAAATATTATGCGATGAAATTTCTGATAGGGTGCGACTACGAGTGGAGGCCTTTTGGATCAAGCCAGACCGCACTAGGGTTCCCACTTCTACGATGAACAGTTCCCTTTTCGCTGTCAGAAAGCTTGTTACAAGTGCACTGAACACCTACAAAAGTGTTATGGATTAGCCCAAGCCGAATATGCGAGGGTAAAGCAACTAACATGGTTTCCCTATCTGCTGCGCAACGAGCGCTGTTATGAACTTCCATGCGGCCCAGGCTGAAATGCACATAGCTGCGGTCCCAACAAAGATACTCGCTAACAGCGACGATATTGGTTTGAGCTGATAGCTCGGGCATAGATAGTTTGTCAGCATCTTTGAATCGGCCGGTAGACCTGTCAATTCCCCTAGAGTAATATTCTTTGGGTATCCCGCAAGGAGCATCTGTGCCCAGGTCTGATATGGCGGAACAAGACCACCGTAGAACCATGATTGGGAATTGGAAGCCCACGCATCCGGCTTAATAGTTTTCGGAGCTAAGTTGGGAACAAGTGTTTGGTTCATAGCTGAGGGGTTCAGGAGGAAATTGTCTGGCCCTGCGTTTAGGAGATCGAGCTGCACAGCATTGACAGTGGCAATAATCAAGTTGTGTATAGTGCCGTGGTAGATCGCAGCCGGGCCCAGCGAATCATCTATGTGTAGGGATGAGCCGTTCATAAACTTAATGAAAGTGTTGTAGAAGCCGTCGGTCCTATTGAGATGGGTGCTCAGAGAAAGCGCGGGTGACGAAAGAAATTGGCCATCGATAATAGTCAGTGAGTCGCTCGACATAGCATCTAGAACTGCGAGAACGATCCTGCGATAGTTCTGACTTGTTTCGCGGACAGCCGTAAGCATGTTGACGTTGTAACCGTAGTACATCCCAACAGCATCCTTGGTGAAATCGTATGCGAAAGTGACCGTCGTCTCCATTAGCACGTTAACTGGGGTACTAGCACAGACTATGCCAACCTAGCCATGATAATTAGTTCAGTTTGTCATGTCAGCATTCGCCTGGCAACGATTCAGATACGCACAGTCACAGCCTGGGTGCCATCTATCCAGCTGTAATCGAAACCAGCCCCATATATGTTGCATTCTGAAAACGAGCCGCCCCGATATTCAATTCGGGTTTCATCTTCGGGAACGAAGAAGCCCGATTTCGGGTCCCGCCACGTGCTGAGGATTTTGTACTCGAATAAAGAGGGCGTCAAGCGAATCTTGTCGCCACGACCGAGGTCCTTTGGCTGGCATGGAGGGATCGCACGACGCAAGAATGCTGGAAGGCGAGGCGACCGCATCCATTCCGGGACTGTATCATTGGTGTTGAAATCTGGGCGAAGCGTGGGTGCTAGTTCGTAACCCGTTGTCATAACTTTAAGTTGGCTAGTTAATACACCAATATCAAAGAGTGTCGGACGGAAACTACTTACAGTTCACTAATACCAGGGATGGTAATACCAATATGATGAGCACAACCGTGATGATAGTGAACATTCTTTCTTTTGGATATGGATGGGTAATAGGGTATTCAAGCAGCCCCATCGTGAGTTGTGGGGAGGGGGCACGACGAGATGGGATAGGTGCCTGTAATTATATCACTCACCTACAGCCTCGTCTCGTCTCGAGATATGCACAGCACTCTAGTTGTCTGGGATCGGTTTGGCAACCGGCCCGAAGATCCCTTGTAGCATTGGAATAACCTATGACAAATTGTGTCTTCCTTTATGTGCTGAGTTTTTTGTCTGTACGCTCCTTTACCCCATATGTGTACATTCGCCCCACTATCCTCATTATGCGCTTGAGTAGCTAGTTAGTGATCCAACAGCTTATGAGTTCTGGTCACCTTTACTGGCCTTAAAAATTGCAGCTGTCACTTCGTCATCCGTGTATTTATTGATTGAAAATTCGACTTCCTATGTTTCAGGTGTGTCCAAGCTCGATAGAACGAGCTATCCACAATCGGGAGTTCGCCGTGTCAATAGTACTACGCCATCTAGGTGTTTTTGTAGCTGTAAATGGGGTGGAATCGCGACCATCAGACGCCGATAAGAGCGCGAAATGGGACCAGGACGGTGATAAGGCGCTACGATAGGCTAGTGCGGGGAGTGCCGCTGGCCAGTGGTCTCATGCCGCAAATCACCTCTCGCATATATGTATGCGCAATGCGATCGCTTGGAAAATAGGACTGCACGTGCGCGTTGCTTCCATTACGTTTAGTTTGTAGCGCCTACAAGGACGGACCCAATTCTCGCCAATCCCTCGTGTCCTCCACACACTGTGGTTTGTAAATTATACAATAAATACAAGCATGTAGAAGCAGTTCAGGTCCATATCTGGAGAGTTTTTGAGCTTCAAAATTGCTGGTAGGACTGAGTTATACCGCATACAACATGAGATTTTTGGGGTAAGCCGGGCATCAGCCAAACTTCGGATGCTCCGGGTCAATAAAGAAAGGTGGAAGACACTACATGATTCTGTGGACAGAGACACGTAACGACATGGGCCACTGCTTTCTCACTATCCGACCACGTTTTACTCAGTGAATGAGGAGGAGCATACGATCCGGTCATCGAAATCCAGCTGCTTGTTGACCAGAACCGTCGGCAGGACCACCGGATCCCAACCGTACTAGCCTAAACACTGTTAGACAAGTGTCCGCTCTCAGATGGCACTGGCTGGATGCTGCACAGCCGATCGCATCCGATGTGGGCCGGGATTGGCGAGAAATGGGTCCTCAACCCATCGAATTGAGCAGCCCACAGTATCCACAACTCAGGCCAAAAATATTTCACAGTCAAACGGGTGACAGATGGGATGAAGGGGTGTCTGTATGTACAATTATTTCGCCACAAAACGCGGAACTAGTGGACTTATGCCCGGAGGCTTCAAAACTGGCGAGAAATGGGTCCGCCCTTGTACTCAACCACCCACAGCTCAGATAACAAGTGCACGTTACTGCATTAAGGTTGTTTGTCCTCCAGGCAGGGCGGCCCCAGACACTTCGTGGACCACAAACCGACTCAAGTTCGCTCCAGGGACCAGGGTGTATGCACGGGGCACTCAGCGACCGCAGCCGCCACACGCACGGGCCACCTTGCTCAACTACATAAACCCTACCACACGCAAACCCTCTTCCTCACCACTCTGGCCTTTTGGCTTAGATCAAGTGTAGTATCTGTTCTTTTAGTCTTAATCGACTAAACGCTGGCACCGCCGGCTAATTCGATTATTCAATTTTTGCCGCCCGAGTCGATGCTCCTCTGCTTGCACGAGCGCCGACGAGATGACCTTGCCATTGCAGTATTGGCTCGTGTTGTCTCGGGATTTTTTTCTTTTTTCTTTTTTTGAGCAGCACAGGGCCTAACCCTAGCATCCCAGCCTGTAGCTTTCGTCTGTTTAACATGAATGAATTATATCAACCTATTCCGACTTAGAACAATCAATTGCTGGTCTATAAATTACACCATGGACCGAATTGGCAACCTGCACAGCCCACCACTCCGTTTCGGCCTTCTTGCCTCACGCCCTACACTTGATAGTATAACACATCTAGCACGTTCTATCGCAACCCCGTATTTATCCCATCTCCAGACTCAGACAGTTCTGCGGGTTTCTGCTAGTGGCAAATTTGTGACCGAGCCCAACCACCAATCCCAAATCGACCAACAAGTATTTTAGCTGAGGCTTAGTTACGACATTGTTGTCTGCGACTTCATTTCTGCCCTCTCTTCTCTTGGTTGGCTCGTTGATCCCTTCTGTGTTGAGAAACGTCTTCTGGTCTTGTGCAACTCCATAACTGGCAGCCATGGACTTCGACATGTTCAACATCCCGGTCATTAACCTTGATCATTATGGCGCCTTGGGATTGAAAAAGGAAGTCGATCCAACTGTAGAAGAGATCCAAGCTGCGTATCGCCACCTGGTCAGTCCAACATTTTTTCTTTCTTTTTTCTTTTTGTTTGCGGCAGTCATTTACCCCCTCACAGGCGTTGCAATGGCACCCTGAACGAAACAAGGACCTAGGGAAGCGAGAAACGGCGTCACTGAAGTTCGTCGAGGTAGGCTGCCTAAAAAACCAGGCTAGTCGGAAAATTAAACGTTTGCCCAGATCAATGAAGCCTATAAGTTTCTCATGGACAAGAAACAACGCGAGGCGAAACAAGCAGCAAAAGCCGCGAAATCCAAACGGAAGTCGGAACGCGCGCTCAGCCCTCGATCAGGGGCCATATCCCCCACCCCGACTCGCCCATCAAGTCCCGGGCGTTCCTTGGTCAGATCGAGGGCAATATCACAACCTCCCATGCCAGATATGTAAGTTAATTTTACTCGAGGAGTTGGCGGCAGATTCTGAGTATATGCTGGTGTAAACTTGCAGTAAAGTCAGTAACCCGGCCGAACGGTCTATTGATGGGTCGATACCCGACACGGACAGCACAACACACTCGAGCGTCTCGGGCGTCTCTTCTTCCACGCAGCTATCTCGCTCGACCGTGACCAGCCCAACTCATCTTTCTACTTCACTCCCCACCCAGAGTCACCGCCAGCCCCGCAGTGCCGGCGCTCGCACATCCCGCTCGCGCAACCCATCTCCTGCTCGGTCGCCCTCTCCACCTTCGCGTGAGCCCTCGCCGGGTGGGACCCCAACACGTCTCTACCACGAGGAACGAGCACGTGCCAGTGAGGTACGATCGCCACCCGCGATATTTACGTTTGAAGAAGACGAACGCTCCGGTCGTGGGCGGCGGCGAGAACGACAAGACCAACATCGTCCAATGAGCGACCTCACATCTGAGCTTGGGAGCGAGTCGTCGTTCTCGAATGGCTACACGGCCTCGATTGCGACCTCCTCGGCGCTGTCCTCGACGAGCCATATCCCAGACGACTGGATGTTCCCGATTTATCTCACGCTGGAGGATCTGTATACGTGCAAGTCGCATCGATTCAAGATCAACAGGCATTTGTTGAGCGGGCTTTCAAAAGAGGGTGTGTCGGTGTTTTTTCTCCGATGTTGGAGACGTGTACTGATTTGATATTTGTTCGTATAGTGTTGGTCGATGTGAGCGTGCAGCCTAATTGGCGAGACGGAACCCAGATACGGTGCAAAGGCCTCGGGAATGAGCGCGAAGGCCTGCCACCCCAGGTACGCATTGATTCAACATTGCGTCACCCCTAAACTAATCATACCAAAACAGGACGTCATCTTCGTCGGTAAGCCCCGGACCCAGCCTCACCTCCTGTCCTTTCCTGACCCCACTTGCAGTCAAAGAAAACCTCCATCCGCGATTCTTGCGCGACCCAGTTGGGTTCGATATCTATGCGCGCCTCGAGATAAGCCTCGCAATTGCCCTTGGGGGCGGAGTCGGAGACGACGAAGCGCTTCAGATCAAGGGCGTTGATGGACGAGAGATTGTGGTGGAAGTCCCACCACCCGTTGTGCGGCATGGGTCGATGACCAGGATTAAAGGTGCGGGTATGCCAAAGTATAAAAGTAAGGATGGGAGCGTTCCGTTGCGGGGAGATTTGATACTCGAGTACGTTGCCCCTCCACTACGGTTATTGTGTTGTGGACGTTGACCGACGATGCGTAGGTGGTGCGTACTGCCGCCAGAGAAAGAGTTGAGCGAGGAAGCGATGGCCGAGTTGAAGCAGGCTCTAGGCCAGAGTTGGCTGAGTGACGAGGAAGAGGCGTAGGAGCTTTTGCATCAGCGGCTGAGATTTTGTAGGGAGGGCCGGATCCCTCACGGCTCAACCGATACGCGCATGGGATACGAACAGATAGACCTAACGACATCCGACTCGAACGCTCCCAATTTTTCTTTTGCATTTCGATATCCTTTCCACGCCGTCTCTTCTCACCATCGCTTTCTCGTAATCCAAGCGCAAGTTCTTACATAGACTTTGCCTTGTTGCCTCCACACACTGTACACAATACCACAATCCGTACACTCATCTGTTCAAGCCAAACCGGGAAAGCAAATTGATTCAAGTAAAACATACAACATAGATCACCCTAAAAGGACACCGACAGCAACACGTCTAGAGAAGCTTCAAATAACAAACAATTGCGCGAGTGTACACCGACTGGGACTTTACAAGGTCTCGGCCCGGGGACTGGGTTACAAGACTGCCTCGATCACTTCTACTTGAGCGCAGGTCGCGGGCCGGCCGGCGTCCCTGTCCTACTTCCCTCGGCCTGTATTGGCTTCACTACGCTAGACGGCGGGTTCCCGACCATCCTCGAAAGCGTCCACGGTATCTCAAACTTCACCTCCCGGGTGAGCTGAACGTAGCGCGCGATTTCGAGGTGGAGAGTGGGGTAGTACGTTGTGGATGCCTTTCGTGCATTCTATGAAGAGCCAAGATTAGAATGAGAATGGAAAAGAGGGAGTGGAGGGACGTACAGCGAGGATTCGTTCAAACCCTGAAATAAATAGGTCCGAGTGGAACCTGTGCGCTGACATTTCATCGGTCGGTGGCAGCTGCAGGTCCGCAACAATTCGTGAAATGGCGTTGATAAGTTTCAGATGTGTTGTCTATTAAAACACCGCACAAGTCGACCTAGCCTCATGGGAGACACAATAAAATAAGGATAAAAACTCACGAGGTAAGTCATGGCTTCATATTCCACACCACCCGTCATCCCTCCGGGCGCGCGCGGCCTCTCGACTTTCTCCTCATCTACCCTAGCTAATGCCCAAATCGTATTCGCTGGGTGGCAAAACACCCAAAAGTAGTCCCGGCACACGTCACTCAGCTCTTGCAAATACGTCTTGTAGATACGCTCCGTGTGCAAGCTTTGGATGAACGCGTGTGGCGAGATGGGTGCCGAGGGCGATTCAGACGGGAGCGGTGCAGGCGTGAGTAGCAAAGCGCGAATGAGACTGTAGAGGGTTGTGTGCGGGGCTGGAAGGGTATACTGAGGAGTGGGGGTGGGAGTTGAAGGCGTAGGAGCAGTGGTCGAGTTTGTGCGTGTATGGGCTGGAGTTGAACGTGGCGGCGGTGGGTAGATTTCAAAGAGGATCAAAATCAACTCAACCATTAGTTGACGGGAGCAGAGGTCGCCTGGCTTTTTGTCCGAGTAGAGCAGAGACATGAGTTGGACAAAGGGGGTGGGCGCTGAAGAGCGTAGGGCAAAGCAACCGATTGACGAAGTTGACAGGGCCTTGAAGCACCGCAGGATCTCATGTAGGAGGATGTCGTCGCGTTGTTCCTCTCTGAGGTCGAGGCGTTAGCTTGTCGAAAAGGTAAAGGTTAGGATTTGCCCACCTCCATTCCATTTCGAGGAGTTCGTGGAGGCGAGTCATGAGAGCAGAGTACCCGCCGAGTTTGAGGAAATCTTCGGACCAGCTAAGGGCTCAAGTATTAATGGGGGTGATATTACCGCAAGGCGCATATACTACATACCTGGCCGCTTCGTTCCTCAGCATAATCCTCAGTTTTCGGAGCATGTCAACGTCCATATCAACCGTCTTGTTGTCCTGTAATATCTGGCAGAACTTGGCAGGCGAGATAATATCGCGTTCTTTTTCCTTGGGCTTCGCGTTTTTATCCTTGGGCTTTTGCTTATCCGCCTCCTTTGCGTCCTTGGGCTTGTCTTTCTTGATTTTTGAATTTGCCAAGTCCGTAAACGAGCTCGATTTGGGGAGATTCAGCGAAGACCCACGCGCATGCCCACGTTTCGATGGGCTCGAAGTTGGGCTGTAGACTTCGCTAGACTGGCGAGAGCTAGGTTCATCCGCTAAGAAGGCGGGTCGAGGAGCAACTAGCTCCTCATTCGATATAGCCGCAGCGCTATTGAGTGCGAACAGCGGCTTGGGAGTTCCAAGAGACTCGTTGCTTCTGGTTCGACGCAGACTGGGCGGGGTAGTTGGTGCTGTAGGCATGGTACCGAGAACATGTGATGAGCGAAGCATGGCAGCCTTGACGGGCGTTTCAAGCGTTGTGAGCTTGACACGAACGGTTGAAGGGATTTGGAGATCATCCTGTGTATAGACACATAAGATAAGAAGGAATTTAATTAACGTAAATGAGCCGACTCACAAGCATGCGTTCGAACGCGACGCTCGTCCCACCAGTAGGCTGTGGTTCCAGCTTGGCCGCAGCTATAGCTGGAGCCTGCTTGCGAGGCAAGTCAACGCTAGCCCGATTCGATGAATACCAAGATTTGGTTCCTTCAGGTTGAGGGCGCTGCGCCTGGGTCTGCGGCACATTCTCCTTCCCATCCCGGCGGTTAGGGTTTTGCTGGCCAAGAACGGGTGGAGTGACAATCTCAAATGGTGACTCGTCGCCGGCTGGTCGACGAGAGGGGAGCACCTTTTTGAACATACTGACTGGAGCTAGACATCCATGAGCTGGCAGCATCACCAGGGCAATGCATGACTAACTTACAGTGTAGGTCGATGTGTCTAGTTGTAGACTAGTTCAATCAAAGGCATCCAAGACAAAAAGTAGTGCAGTGAGTGAGAACGGTAGGTGCGAATGTTGGTCTCTAGTCGCGCTGTTCCCAACACCACGTGATCGCGAAGTTACATAAGGGAACGATATTACATTTTATGAGGGATAGATTTACATAATATAGTGGACACAGCCACGTTCTACACATGACATCACCGTGGTGCGCCCCACCACCGCTGTTTATATTTACCGCTACTTCAAAAGTCCCGTC
This sequence comes from Ceratobasidium sp. 414, assembly GCA_019616945.1. Classification (NCBI taxonomy): domain Eukaryota; kingdom Fungi; phylum Basidiomycota; class Agaricomycetes; order Cantharellales; family Ceratobasidiaceae; genus Ceratobasidium; species Ceratobasidium sp. 414. The sequence goes on from WSTK01000336.1 coordinate 20,045, forward strand.
ACCCCCAACCATCCCCTACTTCCTACCACCACCATGACGTCCGCCATCGCCAAGAAAGCAGGCTTGGTGAGTCTAGCGCCTGTCCACCGAGGTACGGTAGTTGACGCAACCCACAGAAAGTGTTTGAGAAACACATGAATAACTACACCCCCGCCGACCCACTCTACGAAGAGTATACCGACGATCGAGGGCGCAAAAAGCGGAGAAAAGTAGGCTTGTCCGCCTGTTTGCACGTACTCCATCTCACCACCCGCACTAGCGCGAGCTCCCTCTCGGCCTCTCCAAGCGGGACGCAGCAATTCTTCGCAAAGTCAAATCCCGCGCTCACTACCTCGACAAGGGGTTTAGCGTCTGCGGCTTGCACTTTGGCTGGACGTTCGTCATAGGTTCGTCCTTTATTCTCCCCTTGTCTACCCTGCGCCAACAACCCCCTGCAGGTATCATCCCCATGGCAGGCGACATCGCCGACGCCGGCCTCAACTACTTCCTCGTCGTCCGCAAAGCCCGGCAAGCTGAGATTCCCGGATGGCTGCTGCGCAAGATGCTCACGAACAATGCAGTGAGCGCCGGCGTTGGGTTTATTCCGGTGATAGGCGACGTCATCTTGGCGTCTTATAAAGCGAATAGCCGGAATGCTGCGCTGCTCGAAGAGTTCTTGCGTATCCGGTGAGCTCCCCTTCTCCTCATCATCCTTCTGCTATGCATTGACAACAGGCCCTAGTGGTGAAGAGTTTCTTAAAGCAGAGGCTGTCCGGCAGGAGGATGCGGCTGTTGTCAAACCTGGCGCGGGACGTGAGGCCGGCGAGGCCATTCCTGGGAAAAAGTCGGGCACGATGAAGAGTTTGTTCTCGGGACAACCAAAACAGGGTGGTTCGTCGTCTGCTTTGGTCACGAACAATGGGAACGTTAAAACCAAGTAATGGGTCGATAATCCTTTCTACGTTTGATATGCTATCCTTCCTGTGCGCTCACCTATTGTCTTCTGATACCCCAGTGTATCCCTTCACAAACCTTGCTTAATAAAAGACATTCCGCATAGAATGAGGATTTTTCATTCGGCTATCGGTACTCAAGAGACCGCAAACATTTCACATGCATAATGATATAATGAGTAGAGGTATGTATTGTAGTGTTTGTTGAAACTAACCAAGACCTAAATTCTAGTGTTTCAATAACTCGGATTCTTGGATTTGGTCCCCAGCCTGTGCAACGTCAGGCTTTCCAACAAGCATGTGCCAAAGCTCCGGCCCGTCTCGTATGATCGCCTACACCGCATACAATTAGTTCCACCCACCCCGAACGCCAACAATACTCACAATAACAACCTCCACTGCAATTAACGCAATGATGATCAACTCCATCCGATGCCCCGAACTCTCTGCCAACAACTCCCTCAACAGCCCCTGCAACTCGGCCGCATATGTAATCTTCGCATTCACCGAGTCCGCCCGTGCTTTAATCTCTAGAGCCTCGCTCACCGAATCAAAGTATCCCTCCAGCACCGGTTCAGTCCAGTACACGTCTGGCGTATCCCCAAACGACTCTCGGCCGAGGTTCACACCCTGCCTGAAGCGCATGAGCTGACCAAGTTTCATACGAAGCTCTTTCCGGCCGAGCCCGGGCTTTCCGGTGGTTCCAAGAGTGTAGGGGAGCCGGGAGACGGAGGAGAGGTAGCTGTCGAGGGAGGTTTCGAGGGCTGCCAGGGTCGAGGAGCGGGCGAGGGCGTGTGAGAAGGCATATCGTGCGGGGAGTGTTTCGGATGGGAGGGCAGTGGGGGTTGATGGTGAGAGAGAGGGAAACTCGAGCTCTTCAATGGGCGGCATTTGGCCGAGGATGATGAGGTCGCCCTGGAGGCGGGTTGTCCTGAGTACATGAATTATAGTAAGTCCGGAAATCAGGGGGGATGAAACTCACTCGTTTGGATCTGTAACAAACTCCAGTTCCTCAAGTTCCATCGCCTTCAACCGTCCTTTCTCGACCCCTTTAACCCTCATCATCACTTCCGCAACAAACATCCTCGCCTCGGCCTCGCTCAACCCCCAAAACACACAACTCCCTGAGTCAAACACCCATACCTCGCCATATTCTCTCCATATTGGTATCCACCAGGCCGCATGCACCCTCTGAGCTCCGTCAGGCAAGACACCAGGCCCTTCAAGGATGTGTGGATCGTATGATTCGGCCGTAGCGAGGGTGAGCACAGGCTGGATGGAACCCCGTGTCGGAGTCGGGTTGGACCGGATGGGGAGGGAGGCTTGGGCTGCGCGTCGGAGGGTTTGGGGCTTGGTTTTAGGTGCTGTGGGGGGCGGAGTAGACGGTGCTCGCTGAAAAGATGCAGAAGCGGCGAACGCGCGATTCGGTGTGGATATTGCGCGGGAGACAGGTGAAATCATCCTGGGAGTACTAGTAGATATTGAATTAGCTCTGCGCAAAGACAGGCGAGCCAGCCGTGTGACGTTCATGGTGGTCGAAATGAAGAGAGCTGAGAAGTTTACATTTTCCCGATTAAGGCAATCGAGTGTCAACGTAAGCCCCGGCTGGTCGGCAAGACCCGGTCACGTGATGACCAGTGCCTCACGACCCAACTCCACTCACCTTTTACACGTTTACCGCCGAGCATAGGAAACATGAGCCAAGGAGGGGTGAGTTGTGTCCAAAATATACAGGAAAGTGTGTAGAAATCTAAACTTTGATTTGCTAGCTTGAACGCGATATTTTCGGCTCGGACTCGGACCTTTCCGAGGACGGTACGTCAATTTCTCTCAAACGTGTGGGCAAAACATAATCTTTCTCTTGGAACAGAGCGCCAGATTTCCCGCGCCCAGCGCAAAGAAGCCGCCTCACGTTCCGGGTCTCCTGGCGCAGTGCGGGACGACGCGGGTTCTGACTATGCAGACGAGGGCACTGGTAGCAAATCCACTGGTGGCATCCCTCGTTTTACGAAACGCAAAAAGTCGTTGGGTGGGGCGGATGGCGAAGGTGGAGGAGGGGGGAGTTCGATCCCGAAGAAGAGGAGGAAGAGGAGGGAGAGGGAACGTGAGAGGGAGAGGGAGCCCAGTATTGAGATGGATAAGCTGCCAGACCTTACACCAGAAGAACGTGAGACGGTATTAGTTGCTAGTGGCGGAGGTACTGACGCGGTGTGCTCTAGGGAGGAAAATCGAGCTTAGCAAACAGATTGATTCGATTGTCAAGCCGAGCAAGGCTGGCAAGAAGAAAAAACGTACAAAGCAGGGTGACGAGGAGGTACGTTCCTGACGTGCATCAAAAAACATTCTCTGACGTTCAGGTTTCTAGGTACTTGACTTGCACGCAGACCAAGAGGTTAACCGCCTCCGGCAGGCCATGCATGCGGCCGCGGATCGTGACATCGAGGCGAACACGAATAAGCAGCCTGCGGTTGCCAAGCTCAAAATGTTGGGAGAGGTGATGGACATGCTGCAAAAGTAAGCAGCTCCCGTTGTAATATTATTCACATTTTAATTTAAGGGTACCACAGGTCGTCTTATACGCAGTCGGTGTTGGATAATAACTTGTTCGAGGGTGTGAGACGCTGGCTGGAGCCACTTCCCGACAAGTCTCTCCCGGCGCTTAGTATTCAGAACGCCTTTTTCGACATCATGCCCAAGGTAGGACCCCCTTCTTCCCAGCGTTCCGACACTATTTCACCATTTCCTTAGGTATTCATCGACACAGCTACGCTCAAAGAGTCCGGCCTCGGGAAGATCGTTCTCTTTTACACAAAATGCAGGCGCGTTACGCCTGTCATCCGCCGTATTGCCGACACACTCGTCGCCAACTGGTCCCGCCCCATTGTCAAGCGCTCCGCCTCGTACCGCGATCGCCTTGTCCCGACTGCAGAGGCTGACGTAACAACGCGCCCCGAGAAACTGAGCAAGCTGCTCGAGCGCGCGGCGCTCAACTCAAACGGACGCGGCCGGAAGAACGCAGTGCGGATTCCGGAGAGCGCGATTGGACGGTACACGGTTGCACCCAAGGCTGGGGGTGGGTCTGTGCAGGCGAACGTGCAGGCGGATGTGGAGAGGCGAAAGATGAACCAGGACAGGTTGAGGCGGATGCAGAGGAAGTTGGAGACGGCGAGGCAGAAGACTGCGAAGCCGTGAAGAGGTGTGTGTGGGCGATTTGGTTGCATTTGTATTGTACTAGTTTATATGACTTTGTTGCGATGGAGCCCGTGGGGGAGTCACGTTAAAAACGCTTGGTGTATCGAGTAAGCCAGATTGGTCAAGTAACTCGTCGATATATAAGGTCGTGATCATATACAAACACGACATAGATGACACTAGATAGCAGAGCTAAAAGCAAGAAAGCGATGTACAAAAGCGAGAGCAAGACATGAAGCAAGCATATATATACATAAATATTCCTTGTTTGCAAACACTGATCAAAACTAGATAGCCAAGCTGCAGCGCATACAGCTAAACATGCGATCTTTGGGCGGCTTGTCATATTCTGTGAATTGTGCAACCTCATCGTCAGTCGGGAACAATTCAGACGCACGATAATCCCAGATCTCCCTCAGAAGTCTCCGTGCCTCTGCTACAATCCGTTCGTTCCCGACAATCCCGTACCTACCCCCACGGCTGATGGGCGTCTGGGCACACCAGACAAGATTAGAAATCGAGCCCACTTCGTAGTACGGAGTTTTGCGATCAAGATCGACCCCGTTACACTCTTCTTCAATCGCATGGCTGAACCATTCGTAGCATTGGGCCGGAACTTCATCGATCTCCTCGTCTTGCATGTCCTTGGCATTTTGCATTTGAGAAGTGCCTGTCAGCATCGCCTGGAGGCGGTTTTTGTAGTGCCAGCTATCACTTCTCTCGAAACGGACGTTCTCGAGGCATTGGTTGTGGTACCAAAAGCCGCAGCTGGCCCGAGGGCAAAGGCGCTGGAAGTCTTCGTCTGGCTTGTATCGTTTGGTACAGGTTTCGACAGCGCATCGAGCAGGCGGGAGCTGAAACACGGGCAAAATAATATCGCAAAAGGTCTGAAACGGTGCAAATAGTTTGCTTACCGATCGATTTTTGCCCAGAACTAGGCGATTATCTACGGGCCCGGGGCCGACACGAAGCTTGAAGCTGAAATCACCGAGTCTTGTACTTTATCCAAGCCGACAAATATCGAGTACTTACCGGTACCACCATTCGTGTTTTCCAATGACATCCTGCTCCCTATCCAGTTCATCGAAGAACCGGACTGCAACTTTGCGTAGAATGGTATTCGCTGCGATAACTTGTTGGTGATTCGAGAGCGCGAGCTCGTTTTTACTGAATTGGCATCGTGTACTGCCGAGCAGTTGAGTATGAATTCAGCGATGAGATGAAGAGATGCTTACAGGTTTCCGACAGTACAATGGAACCTTTGGAGATCTACAAGTCGTGGATAAGAGAATGAGGTTAGTACCTCGACGTAAAAGCTGCGGGCAACTTCAGGGCGACTGACTGATTTCAGAGTAAAACCAGTTGCATTGGAGGTATATCTGTCGATGATATTAGGAAGCACGAAAAGGTAAGGAGATTGAGTAACTTACCTCGGTGTTCTTGGCACGCTCGTCCGCTCCCTTGATCTCGACTACTTCCGCAAACCATCGTTCGCCACTGTAGGACGTAGCCGAGTGATCTTCACCTTGGTCGATCTCAACACTAGTTGTATTAAGTGTCCGTTAGCTAGGGAATTTGATGATGCAGTATAGAGTACGTACCAGTCTCCCTTTACAACGACCTCGCCCTCTGGTAGCGTGAACTGTTCGTAAACGCACCCGTACGCCCCGAAGATCTGCAGTTGTTTATCAAAAGCCATGTTGCCGATGCTCTGAAACGGCGATACATGCGAGCGGCGAGCGTGTCGAGAGGGAGGCATAGGTATAGGAACAAGTTTCTTGCGGAAAACCTCCAGAGAAATACTCGTCGGACGCTTGTTATATTGTGGGGAGCTAGGTCAAAGTATAAGTCGAGGTACGAACAATTGATACAGAATAATTTCACGGAAAATCAGGAATGCAGCCGCGAAACACAAGAGGGGGGGGTTCCTGTGGAGGACAAGTTGAGCGATGAGCGGCGGGGCGTCGTAACGTGGCGGATGTTCAGCGGCTTTGCCACCGCAAACAAACAAGCCCCCACTTTTTCCAGATCTGGATGATGATGTAATGTATTAAATTCGTTTAGCGGCGGGAATGGCATTGAAATAAATAGAGTGGAGCGCTCTAGCTCAGTGGCTCTTCCGTTTGAATCGTGCTAGCCATTTTCAAATTTTACCTTCAGCCGGTGAACATTCGCCGCGCTCCACTTCATTAAACGGAGGTGTTCCATGTGTTTCAAAGGTAAATATAAGTATACAAAACAACTATTCTCTAACTGGCCTTTCCTTCCGTCTGAAAAGCGCCAACCATTTCTGACCCTTGTTCCTCTCAACTTTCTTTCCTTCCTCCGTCGCGTTCAGGATCTGAATCAGCCGTTTTGTATAAGTCATCCGTGGGCGGGAGGCATGTGATTCATCGACTTACATGCGGAGTAACTGGGTCGTTCAGGGCCTCTTCGTCTGGGATACGTTCGAACGCTGGGAACGCTTCGAGATGGGCGACCATCCAGAGATGGAGGTCTTCGACATCTGTAACTGTGTACACGATCCCTCCTGGGCGGAGGACGTAGGCGTATTCGGCGAGGAGCGTTGGACTAGTGTGGAGTGGAAGAAATGGGTGGTGTGTCGTACTCAGGAATTTTGGCAAGGGAAGAGTAGGAAGCGGCTTACGAAATAATGCGCGCTTTGTGTTTGCGAGCTTTGAAATGTGGGTCTGGGAAGAGGAAGAAGATCTTGCTGAGCTGTTAAGTGTAGTCGGTAAGTTCCGCAAGAGTCCAAGTCAAGGATATGCTCACTTGGTCCTTTTGGAAGAAATTCGGAAGAAACTTCATGGCATTTGCACGAACAACGCTGACGTTTTGGTATCCACCTTCGAGAGCCTCGGCTGTCTTGGACTGTGCTTGGGCCTCGATGGATTGTTGGCGAAGGGCAGCAATTCGGTCTGTTACATACTGTGTTACTTGGACTCTGATTTCCATGCCTATTGTTGTGTTATTACTGGTTGTGGTAACATGGACGAAATTACTCACCAAGCATAAGCGTCTCTGGGTAGAGCGGTGCCAGTGCAATTAGCAGGCCACCGAACCCGCATCCTATGTCCGCAAACTCGACTTGACGGCCCGGGTGGTTCGGATAGTGCGAGGTCCAATCCATCTCCTCGGGCGAGGCTGGACTGAGATGACATGGGTCAAGTTTGCAACAGCGCAAATACGAGTTGACCCACTACTGAAGGTCATGGTCCGAGAACGGGTTTGCATGTGCCCTTTGTCTGTAGTGCCGCTTTTGTGGTAAAAGAGTGCCCGGGGCAGGACTCGCCTCGAGATCGCCCGCTTTGCGTTTTCTGGTCATTGCAGTCGAGGCCAGCCAGCGCCTGGACGGAACATTAACAAGGTTATTTCGGCGCTTAGCACTTGGAATCAACCACGATGCAGGAAGTCAAGCTCTGCATCGTCTGCGACTCGGCACTAGGTGCAAATGCCTTTGTCGTGCTCGCCATGCAGCTCATCCAGCCCATGGTCCTGCGCCTGCAGGAAAAGCACACGGGGTGCAAGCTCACCGTCGGGATGGTCACCTACACCACCCCCACCACACGCCCGGCAATCGTCGCCAGGCGAGCCTTTTGCCAGGCCACGGCTCTATTTCCGCTATTCAAGAGTGCGCCTCACCTGCTGGGCATTGGGACCACGGGGCTAGGGGGTCCGATTGGGATGGCCATGCTCGAGGGGCTGGTGGCGGCAGTCGAGGTGAGCGCTAGATTTGACGCTCAGTACCGTATTTTGACGTGAAATAGATGTGCGATGATGTGCTCGAGTCACCAGCTCGCAGGCAACGCACGCGACATCCAAGCATTGCACAGCAGCCACCACGGCCGCCACCTATATTTCATGTCCTGTTAATTGGCAGCTCGAGGATTGACCACGTCCGTCGACCGCTGTACAACCGCTCCTCTACGATGGACGATATCACCTGGGAGACCTTGTCTGACGAGTTCTCAAAGGTACGTTGACCTAGGCGGTGTACGTACACTTAACTGACCGGCTTGTAGCGAAATATCAATCTCTCGCTCTGCATCTCCGCCCCTCAAAAAGAAACCAAGGACCAACCCATCCTCGCTCTTCATGGCAAGGTAGGTCATATGACTCTGCCGGTTCCCTTGACTTATACCTTTGTAGCTCTGGCCCACACCCGACCCCGTCTGGTTTAGCAGACCCAAAGGCTACACCGTTTTGCTGTCAGGCACACACATGCCTGGGGCGACGAACCCCTCCAAACGTCCGCTCGACCAGCCCGCTCAAACTACAACGCCCAAGCGGGCCAAGCCCGAGTCGCCCAAACCGAGCGGCAGGCCAGTTCCGCCCCGGATCCCCGATTTGCCAGCGCCAACATTTCCACCGGCGCAGGCGCCACCTCAGCCACAACCACAGGCTCCGGTTGTTCCTCCGGTTCCCGTTCCTGCAGTTGGGGCTGCATCGGTTCCTGCCCCGCCTCAGCCCCCTTCTATCCCAGCGCCCCCACCCACAATCCCTGCTCCTTCTGTTGTCCCTCAACCTCCCACCCAACCTCAACCAACGATGCAAACCTCCCCACCCCCACCTCCACCACCAACTCAGGCCTCCCCACCAGCCCAGCCCACGCAGCAGCAACAACAAGAGCAATTCCTCCATCTCTACCGCCAGATTCTCGTTGCACTGCGCTCTCCGGCCACGGCCGCTCTTCAGCGGACCAAACTCATAGCAAGCGGCTTCCGGATAGATCAGAGTGGACAGCTCATTGGTGGGGCCGGGGTGGTTTTCGACGCAAGGGGTGACGCAGGGGTGGGGGCGACTGTGTCGCCTAGGGTGCACGCAATGGCGTGGGAGAGGGCCAAGGTTGCGGCGGCGCAGGCAGGGATTACGGCGCCAGGGATAGGGCCGGGTGCCGCACTCGCTCAACAGGCCATGGCGCTCCAGCTGATGAGACAGCAGCAGCAGATGATTCAGGCGCAAAAGGCCGGACAGCAACTAGCGATTCCCGGGCAGCCTGGGGCGGGACCATCGGCTCAACAGCTTGCGCAAGGCTCGCCCCCGAGCAATACCTCCCCGCGGCTGGCGGAGAGGTCGCCGAGTCACATGCACGCGCAGGTGCCTGGTGTTCAGCAACCTGTCCCGTCAGCACCAGGCGCTCCGCCTCAGCAGCAGCCCTTGAACGGGACGCCCAAGCTGGCCAACATGACGCCCCAGTATGTCGGAATGCCTCCCCAAAACCAAATTATGGGTGGTGCTCAGCACGTCGCTGCGACACCCCAGGCGCCCGTTGCATCCACCCCTCAAGCACATGCCGCACCGACTCCTCAACAGGCCGTTTCTACCCCTCAACAATACGGGACGCCTCAGCATGTGACTGGCACGCCTCAGTTGGCACATGCTACTCCGCAGGGGCAGGGTGTACAGCAGTCGCCCCAGAATATGAACATGGGTATCCCGCAAAACCCGAATATGGCCGCAGCGCAAAATCCTGGCATGAATGTACCTCAGAATCCGAGCGTGAACGTACTACCAACTCAGAACCCCAATCCGCCCGCTCAACCCCAAAATCCGGCGAGTCCACAAACGTGGCATGGCCAGATTGTATACCTTTTGCGCCAGCGGGACGATCAAGCGCCTGCGCAGCTACATTTCAGCGCTATTGCTGCAGGTGGACCAGGGCATAACATGTGAGTCTTCATTCTGTCGTGACTGTTAATTGTGTTGACGGAGTGTGTAGTGAGACGAGCCGTTGGCCGAGCCGACTGTCGGTCACGAGCGGATTCAAGGCGATGCCGAGAACCTTGGCGACACAGTTGTACTCGTCGGCTCTGCCGTTTGGGCAGATTGTGATCGACCCGGCGCATGCGGGTACTGACCAGCAGAAGCACGCGGTGTTCCACAAGGTTATTACCGCTGGATATGTGAGTCCGTTTTACCTTTAGTTATTACTTGAGCGTTTCCAAACCCTGTGCTATTTGTAGAGCATATTCTACGAGTTCCCAAGCGACCCGATGAACCCGCTGCCACCCGGCGCCCCCGCTGGCTCCGCACGCGGGTTATTGTTCTTCAGCACACCAAACGCCCCAAGTCGGATTTTATTCAAGGTGTTTATCAGCCATCCTTGCCCCCCTGCGCTCTGTCGAGGCGGGCAGCCTGCCGGTCCTGGTCTGATGGGGAACAATACGAACGCGAATGGTGCTGCGGGTACTAATGGAGCGAATGGTGGTGAAGCTCCTGGAGCTGGTGCCCCTCCCTCCCTCGTGCCAGCTGGAGTTCCAGGCGTTGGCGCAGGCACGGGATTTCCAGGTGCAGGTCTGGGGGGTCAGCCAAACGCCGGCGCAAACAATATGTTTGGCACTCAAGCCCCGAGTGCTGCGCCTGGAGCCGGGATGGTCCCAGGGATGGTCCCTGGAGCTGGCATGATACCCGGAGCTGGAGCTGGCTCGAGGCCGAACCCGGTACCGGCGCCGCCCAACGCGAATGCCAACCCCGGGATGGGTATCAACCCGGGGATGATGCAGGGTGGGATTCCCGGACTCGGTTCGTCTGCGATGCCGGGGCTCGGTGTGGCTGGTGTACCAGGTCTCAATCCGAACAATGTCCCAGGCCTCGCCCAACCGGGTGCCCCGGTGAACCAACCACGCGCACAGATGGGTGCGGTCTACCAGATGGCGCTTGCCAGGCTCGGGCTTACTCCCGCACAGTTTGCGAGCGCGACGCAGCAGCAACAGGTCGCTATCATGCAGCGGGTGCAGCGGATGATGATTCAATTGAACCAGCAGCGGCAACAGGCGGCGGCGAATGGGATGGCGAATGGGATGGCGAACGGGATGGCGAACGGGATGGCGAACGGGATGGCGAACGGGATGGCGAACGGGATGGCAAGTGGGATGGCGATGGGGCGGCCGCCTGGGATGGCAGGTCCTGGACAGCCTGGGTTTGAGCAGCTGCAGGCGTTCATGAGGCAGCAGCAGCAGAGGCAGTAATGTGATCTTAACGTCTCGCTTTCGTCACATCTTGGAACTATGTATATTATTGGAGTTTGTAACGGGTTACGTAATTAACTTTCTTGATTTGGGTGACGCGTGGCTGTGTTTAAAGTCGAATTGTTCAAACGCGCAACCACAACTTACTGCTGCATTCTTTGACCGCACTTCCAAACCAGGATGTAACTACTAGAAGCGCAGAGAAATGTATGCGCCTCTGCGGTATTCGCTGGGCCACGTTGATTCCGTCTTTCCACTTTTGGGTTGCGGAGGAAAACAGACAACGCGGCAGTATGGCCTACGAGGTCCTGCAGTCCAAGGCTTGGTGAGGAGATGCTGCATGTTGGATTTCTGCACCAATGGGTAGTTCCAATAGATCCGATAGAAATGGAAGTTGTGCGAGGTATGTGAACTATCAATTCAAAGTCCGACTAAAACTAACCGGTCCAAGAACCAATCTTCAGTTTCTTAACACGGATTCACACGTATACACCTTGGTTCAACAATTGTGGGCTCCGATGGTTGTCTAGAGGCCGGAGCTTTACCCCGCTTGCTCGTGCTGAGCGCTTGAACACACCTCAAGTCCCAACGGAGGAATCCCCGGTTGAAACTTCCCCTACCCCCACCGCTGGAGACCCTCAGTTATGAGGCAACCAAATGCCCATGTCATACCAAGAAACTTGTGTTCTAAGGAGGGAGACGAATGCAGCAAGTTTGCCCAACTGGATGCGGTAACTGCGGGGTTTCATCATGGCTCTCGCAATATGCGAAATTACCAGCACCGACCATGTGTTGGATGGATTTTTTAACGCCTAACTGGAGATATCTGTGCCTGCTGGAATGCAACTTGGATTAGTATAATGCCTGCCAAACAACCCCGGCCTTTGTTTATACAAACCCAGTGTCGCCCGGTCTAGGGTCGCTCGGCTTCCAACGCGGGTAGATATAGAGGAGAGGCGACGCGGGCTGTATCGATATTAGCTGGAAGTACGCATAGATGAGCTGTCTCCCAGCTGTGGCCTAGCCCCTGTGCCCCTTCTCGATCGCACGCACGGGACTGCCCCGTGTTGCACATGCTCTCCGCCACCCTCACAGCTAACCTTTTCGCACTGCTGCGAACACCCGATCAGTTCGCATGTTCTGGAGCGAGGCTCGTGTAAACGAACGATCGTAGATGTTCGATAATGCCGTCCAGCACCCTCTTCATTTCCTTTTACGGCTGTACAGCCTTCCTAATCGGGACGAACGCACTCGTCGCTCCACTCGATCGACCCGACGCGTCCTAGACGCCACGCGCTCATGGTTCGGTGGCCCAAGTCGTTTAGCATGTTGAATGCGTGCGTGCCATAATATTCTACCAACACGCCTCTACCGACTTCCTCCCGACCACCATTATGCCTGCAGTACTCTCTATCTGTTGGCGCGAGCACATTGCCCACGCCACCGATTCAGCCAACCTCATGCCCACCGGTCCACCCGAGCACGTTTGTATCACTATCACCCCCCCAGCGTCGACTGAGCCTTGCGCATTGCCGGACCAAGGGTGGTTTCCCCATATTGTCTTGGCGCGCAACCGGTTTATCGCCTGGATCGTTGCCTCCCTGGGCGTATTCGCGACTCTGATCTGGAGGAAGAAGACCCCGGAGCACGATTTAGGGTCGGACGAGGCCGTCGATGTTCAGAACAAGGACGATGCCCGCGAAGCAATTGGACATACGGAGATCGCATCGGACGCCCCCCACTCCCATTCCGTTCCCGTCGTCCTAGCCCCTAGTACCGCTGGTGTCTCAGATGTTACCTTGGCCGCCCCCAGCATATCACTAAACTCCGCTCGCCCCTCAAGATTTATCGAACACCTGCCCGACCATCCGTTGTTCGCAGACGCTCCCGTTAGTGTCGCTCCCACCACCGCTGCTCCAACCCAACCGCCCGCCACGGACAATGACCTCAGCGACCGCGAATTATTCCCGCCCTTGGGAGAACAAGATCGCCTCAGGATGCACGAGGAAGTCGCGGCGCGCATTCAGATGCCAGCTCTTCGCCCCTTTCTGGCCCGCTCCACCGTGTCTGTCACTGTCGTGGCTCCAAATCCCCGTTTCGAGCCCCAACAGGCGATCCTCGTCAACCCCTCCAACAACAGCGCGGCCTGCACTCGCCCGAAGCGCAGCTCCAGATGTTATGGGAGCTACAAGCCTGGAATGGGTCCGGGACTGAAGGAATGGGTGGAGGGTGTGAGGAGCGGGCGTAACGAGCTCACTGCGATGGATCCGTCGGCGTTGGGCGGACGTCGATTGGAAGTGATGATTCCCCTGTCGCCACCTTCATCCCCCGAGTCGTCAGGACCCGTGACCCCTACATCCGAATTTATGGGAACACCCAGGATGCTAGCGGATGAGGGGAAAGGAGGCAATCTCGACGATCTCGCTCGTGTGTGTCGCGACCGGTACAAGGCTGGCGGCGACGGCGCAGCAGCTCTATGAGCCGCTGCCGCCTCATGACATTAACACGGGGGAGGGTGGGCGGAGTGGGGGGGGGGGGGTGAAGATATGATCATTTTCAGTTTCAGCTTGGTGCCCGGTTAAGTTTTTGGATTCTATTTCAGTCTGCGTGTCGGTCTTCGCCGCGAACGTTGCCTGCACTTTTATTCTCGTTTCTCTCCCTCCCCCTGGCATTCTAGCTGTCGGCTAGTGGTTTCCCACTTGGGCTCAGTTTGCTCCTTGGTGCGAGGTAAGTGTTATACATCTTTTCTGCAGCAATTTAAACCTGACTCAATTTGCTCGCAGACGTTTGTTCTATTTTCGCACTCTGACCAGCGGCTTGCGCTCCGTTGTGGTCACCTCCAACCATTGTAAGTTTTTATTGCTGCTCGTTCATAGAACTAGATACTCATTCACCGTAGTCTGGTATCGGGACAACGTGGCACCCCCTTCGTACCCCATCCCAGTCGGCTACCATGGCTCCTATGCGACACAGCAGTTTACTGGAACCGTGTGCCGATCCAGGTCTGACATTGCTCGTCAACCTGATTGTATGCGCCTTTGATCGTTCCGCCCCAATCAGTCACGTGAACCACGAGCAACTCCAGTCCGTTGCTTGACATCCCAACCTCGCCAACACTCCATCCATTTATCTACGTCATTTCTTGGCTTATATCTCTCACCTGCTCTAGTACTCTCCGCCTGCCGCCCTTTATGCCTTGTTTCGACGCGTCCCTGGTCGACTACTCAGCATTGAGATCCATACACAACACCCAAATCCACGAACCAACACTTGCTCAACAGGGGCTCGATTTGCGTCCACCGCTCAATTTTTATCAACACTCTCCTGCCCACCTATCATACTCGACTCCCCCGCTTACGAGAGATTACGGTCAGACACAGTGTCGAGCTGCAAGTAGGACGCACACAGTCACAGCGCGCTGCGGCTTGCCCCGACTCCCCTGTCTAACCAACCTACATATATTCCGCGACGACACTCTCGCCGTCCCTACGGACTACGCGCTTGCTACACCACTTGGTACTCGATAGACCGCGCAACATTAGGTTCCCCAATGTTCAGCAGTGTCTCGGACTCGCCACATCCTATCGCGACACCAATGCTAGGAGATCACCTCTGCCGCTTGACCTCCACCACGGGCGATCGCGGCCCCACGTTCATCCCAAGCACATTCAGTAAGTATTTGGCTCGTTGTCGGGTCTGTGATTGGCCCTGACGTAGCCCCATCTTAGACAAACCTAGCTCTACTGTATATCGACTCGCCACAGGATACCATGTTTCGCTCAGGCGCCTTCGGGGCAGCCGCGTTCGCATATGTATCCTACGCATATCAGTATGTCTCCCGCTTTCCTCCACTTTTCTCTTTCTAAACTTGATTATGCTCCAGGTCAGCCAGCCACGGACTGGCTCGATATGCATTTGGCTGGTAGTCGAGGATGTTGGCGTCTACCGTTATAGACCAGGTAAGTGGAGAGTGCGTCGCATATATACGTGTGCTGATGCCTCGTTGGATGTAGGGCCAGATTGAGAATCTGCGAGTATGGGATCGATGGTCGGTTCCGTCCGCGGTGTTATGTGGTGCGCGCATCGTCTGAACATATGGACACCAAGGAAGCGCCAGTGTTATGTGTATCTGTCATGTGGGCATGCTCATGGGGGGGGGGGGTTGGATATAGGCTTCGTCAGCTGGATCGCTTGTTGGTATAGAGGCGGCTCGGGTGATTGGCACGACATTGTCGTGTAAAACCGTGTACTAGTTTTTGAGACAGCCTATGCATTTTTATTTTACCATTTTATCTGGGCTTCAAAAAACACCTGGCGTTAATGGCATGCCAAAATTTTGGAAGCTTTTCGAATACCTACCTCACAGATCCTCACAGATTAGACCAAGATTACGACGCATAGCCCATCAGTAATAGTCTAGCTGTTGTATGTTATGAACTTTTAGCCCCGTCGGACCGACGGGGTTGAATTCACATGTTGTTGAAATTGACTTACAATCCCACATTAAATAAGTAATTGCAGTGGATATAATTTGAAC
>WSTK01000337.1:0-35616 GCA_019616945.1 Ceratobasidium sp. 414
CCTCCAGAGCCTCCAGAGCAACCCTCCTTATGGCCAGAGCAGCTCTGGAAGAGCTCAGGGCCAGGATCAGGGAAGTGCAAACAGATGTACATTAGTACTTCGAGACTTTGATGAATCCTTGTTTACGGTGCCACCTAGTTCAATGCTCTTGGAAGAGGACAAACGACTAGAAGAGAAAGATGTTAAGACACGCAGGAGTTTTGAGGCCGGAGAGCTACTTTCGGGTAAGCAAAAACAACTCCACGACATGAATCAAGCTGTATTAAACGACCGCTACTTCAAGGTGTTTCAACTTAGGACCGCGCATAGAAAGCATGTGGATTGAGACATCGGATTATGAGCTTCCATACATGACCAAAATGCCTCGCTTCTCAAGCGAGGTATGCCTTAAATAACATTTATGATGACTCTACGTGTTATTAATCACAACTAGTACATACTGGTGCATATCCGATCACCATCACGCTTTTCCACGTGACTGACAGAGAAACTGTGCTTAATTTCAAATTGAATTCAGGCCGTGGAGAGACCTTGCTGGAGCAAGGTAACTATGATTCAAGTGCTGAAAGCGGCGCTTAGTCCATCAGGTGAGTTGGCTCAATTTAAATGTGTACACGTCGTCATAGCCGACGGTCTGAGTCTTCCAGCGTTACCGCACAACTGGAATTCCATAGTATAGCCCTTGAAAACGGAAGTAGAATATATATCCTTGTTGGAGCATAGATTAGGCACAAGCACCAGATGGTACGATACATTTCATCCCCACTCAAAAATCGTCGTCAATTTGGATCTCGTCCGCATTCGCGGTATCCCCATTTTCTGCGGACCTGTCCCCACCAGCCCCAGAACCGGCAGTTCCATTCGACTTGGCAGCGACGAAAGCCGGTCCAGCCTTCCCTTTGGCCTCATTCTCCACCGCCGCCATCGCATCCGCAGTCTCAACCACAGCGGCAGCGGCCGCCTTTTTCGCCCCTCCCTCCCTCGCCATACTCGCCTGTGCCGCCAAAAACGATACCTCGGTATTATATTGCGCCTGCACCGAGCGCTTGATCCTCAGCATCTCCCTAAACGTATCCTCGGAGCCCGTCTCGATCTCGAACGTGTTCCACGCTTTCCAAAAGTCGGATGCGACGCGCGGGTCGCAGAATTGCGAAGCGTGCGCAAATATGGCACGTGCGCGGTCGATCTCGCCAAGTTTGCGCTCAAGTTGGGCGAAGCGGAGGCACATTTCGGCGGTTTGTTTGTTTGGGAGGGCCTGGAGGGCGCGTTCGTAGATCGGACGAGTGGCGGGGAGGCCAAAGTTGGCACTGGCTTTGGCAATATATACCGTGAACATCTACCAAGGTACGAACCGTATTAGTTGCAGGCCGAAGTGAAAGAGATGTAAGACCCACCTCAAACTTGTCTTGGTCAGCTACAACTTGCGTTGCCCGATCGTACACGTCCATCGCACGTTTCGCCAGTCCATGTTCCTCCTCAAGCTGGGCGTACATGAGGAACAGGGGCTTGCAGTGTTTCTGTGGGCACTTTTCTAAAGCCTGTTCGAACAAGTCGCGTGCACGCTCGAGTTTGGTTCCGCCCTAAAAGATGACTTGTGTTAGCTTATGAGTCAGGGAGAGCATAGAAAGGGGCGTACGTATCGCTTGATGAACTTTGCAAGGTAGATGTTCCAGAGCTCAAACGCAATTGGGAACGTGAATAGTTCAACGCCGCGTTCGTAGACCTTGAAGCTATCCTCGAAGTAGTCGTTATCTTCCAAGAAACTCGCATAGTTTACGATGATCTGTGGGGATGGCTCGGGCATTCGCAAAGCATTACATGAAGCGGAAGACGAGACGTACCTGAGCATTAGCAATTTTGAGCTCCAGCATTTTGTCATACACCGCCTTGGTTGTCTCGACAGTTCCAATCGCCTCTTCCAGATCAACGTAACAGGACCACAGCTTGAGCGACTTGAATAGTCGGGCTTGGACCGGTAACGACTGTATCACACCCCGCTCGGGTCAGCCACACACGCTTCAGGAGAAAATTGAAAGCCCAGAACGCACGTGGTCATGATAGCTAATCTTGATATTCTTCGGGATAGCTGTCGCCCTCTGCATAACCCGGATAGCTTCATCAAAGTTTCCGTTTCGAATTTCCATATCGCTCCATTCGACCCAGACCTCCGCCAGCTCGTCGACACTCTTGAATGCAACCTTGGTCGCGCCCTCGAGTACCCTCCGTGCACTGGCAAGATCGGGCTCGGCGGTTCCCTCGACACCACCCGTTTCATAGAATTTGGCGAAGTGGACGTAGAGCTGGTGTGCGTTGGCCGTTGTCTTTTTAGGGTTGATAGTTTTGAGGGCGGTGGTGTATGTTTGGGCCACCTAGTTTCGTTCCACATTAGATTAGACCCGCTAGATACCCAAGAGGATGGGAGGACCTACCTTCTCGTCATCAGCACCCCATAACGCAACGCGCTTCTCCCATTCTTGCACGTCGTTGGGATTTCGCCGGAGTAGGACGTCGTTGACGAGGAATGGCCGACGGTCCATGAGCGCCTCGAACTCGCGCATGCGCGTGTCGAGCTCCGCCTCGGTTTCGGCGGTGTCCTCGTCCTGTCGAGGGGATGTAAGAAGAGCGATGAGGTACTTATTAGAGAGAACATACTGGGTCAGGCGAGGCAAGCTCATCCATGAGTGCCGAAATGAGGGTTTCGGAAAACTCGGCATAAGCATCGAATATTTGTGTAAAGTCGCGGATTGTGAGGACAGTTGCGAGGCCTGCTTCGAAGGTTGCTGTTGCCTATACCACAACGTAATCGGCTAATCAGTTAAATAACTAGATTCATCTTGGTTTGAACGCACCCGGTCAAACTCGCCCCGCTTGATCCAATACGTCGCCAAACCTGTCCAGAGCCGCCCCGCCTGATCCTTATACATGGCCAGTCCTTCAGTTTTGATAATCTCCTCGATATCAAGTTTGTCGGGATTGGTGGGGTCTTCGTCTTTGTCGTACGGTCGTGGAGCCGAAGTGTTGTCATCGGATGTGGTTGTGGCAGGCTGCATGGGTCCAGCAAGGCGAATGAGTGTGCCAGTGGAGGACACAGGTTCCGGCACCGCGTCCTTCTCTTTCGATTCCCCCTCATCCGTTTTTTGCGTTTTTTGGGGAATCAGGTCCGGGTCGAGCCCGACATCTTCTGCATAGGCCTCCACAATGTCCAGCCACTCGCCCAGAAGTTGGTATGCGCTCTTTCCTTCCGGGCTCACATACTCCCCTCTTGCAGCGCTCCTCGCAAGCTTCAAGAGTAACTTGGCCGCCTCGAGCGGACGCGGGTTGGGGTTGTCCGGCGCCAGAAGAAGAGCAGTGTAATGTTCTGTGAGGGAGGGGTCTGCGGCGAGGTAGCGCCGGAAAACATGCACGGTGGTGTGCCCACCGGCGTGCTCGGCCCAGCGGAGATAGCGTGGCCAGACGCGGGTGTGAAGCGAGGGCGGAAGGGTGCGAAGGGCACGATCGTACGTGCGGCGTGCGTGCGTGCGGGCGAGTGGGGCGGGGCAGCGTGGGTGGGTGAAGATGTTTAGGTAGAGGAGCCACAGGCGGGGCATCTGCACACAAATTAATACATCAGCTCACTAAGAGGAATATGCAAGGGGGAGAGGTGCTTACAGTTGGCAACCAAATGAGGGCACGCTCAAACGTCCCGGCGAGAGTCTTCCACTCTTCCCAACCAACCGTCCCATCCAGTCCACCCTCCCAAGTCTCCTGCTCAAGCGCTTCCTCCTCCATCGCCTCGCGCATATCAGCATACTTTTTACGTGCACCAGCACGTTTAGGCTTGTGCGCCTTGCCAAGGACGTAGAAGCAGCGCATCTGAAGGTACGCCTTCCAGAGCTTGAACGAGCGCGGAAAGTTCACGAGCGCGGCTTCAAACAAGTATGTCAACCTCTGCACGTTCGTCCTCGCCACCGAGGATGCAAGGGGACCTAGAACGTCGTGCGCGTCGCTGAGAGACTTGACGTGCGCTTTTTGGCTGGCGATGGCCTGCTCCTTGACAGCCTGGATAGCAGACCACCATGACTGGAACGAGCCCGGGTTGCGCAGGAGGTCTTCTTCGCGCGGGATGTCGGCAGGCGAGAGCAGGCTCGTGTTGTTCACGGGCGTCGGGGTGGGCACCGTCACTGGCAGCACGGCCGCGAATGCTTCCAGTGTGTCCATGGTGGTTGTTGGCTGCACGTGACAGTCTAATCCCTTGGTCCAATCCAATTAGCATATTGATTTAATTGGGTTCATATCTGACCACGATGGAGCACTTACTCGCGCTCAAGGTGATGCGGCTGTCGGTACGTTGCCCAACCTATGCACGTACGCTGGCTGAACGCACATAGCGCCCGTCACTCGCAGCCCACCCGCAACCGTACTTTGCTGACTCGAACGCGCTCTCTGCTCACGCCCAAGCCTCGCCCCTCTCACTCGAACGCGCATCCCCCTTAGCTGGACCACCATCTACCCTGCGCGACCTTGCCATCTCGCCTGTTTTACTCCTTCCTGAAGCATTCGGCTCGATCTCCCTCGGTGAGACATTCACGTCTAGTCTATGCGTCAACAACGAGTCCGCGCTCGAGATTATCGGCTCGCATTTACTGGTTGAGATCCAGACCGCTTCGAACAAGGTCGTGTTGGGCCAGATTGGCGGTATAGATTCGAGGTTGCAGCCGAATGAGATGTTGCAGCTTGTGGTCAACCATGAGATTAAGGAGTTGGGGCAACATGTGCTTGCATGCACTGTGAGCTATCATGTCCCGCCGTCGCTTCGGAATAGCTCTATACCCCCCGAGGACCCAGCCAATCCTACTTTAAGGACTATTCGCAAGTTTTACAAGTTTATGGTGCGCACTACTCACCTTTTTATTCTTATTTTGCACCAAGTGACAGCGAATAGGTTTCGAACCCATTAACAGTCCGTACCAAGGTCCACATCCCGCGCTCCCCAACAGCGCTCCTCAGCCCGCGTGAAAGACACAAAGTATTCCTCGAAGTTCACGTTCAAAACCTCACCGCCAAACCCCTCTATTTCGAGCGCATCCAATTCGAGTGTGCCGACGGCTGGCGGCTCGACAATTCCCCTCCTGGCGCTGACCGCCTCGCACTACTTCACCCACAGGATCTAAGGCAGCATATGTATATTTTGTTACCTACACCCGAAGCGACGCCGTCGTTCCCGATTCCATATCCGCCTGGAACGATTATCGCGCTGGGGAGGTTGGATATGAGCTGGAGGTCGTCGTTTGGCGAGCCCGGGAGGCTGCTCACTTCTGTGAGTTTCCCTATATCATCGACTTTAGGGCGGTATTCCAATGTGTATGGTATTACAGATGCTCTCCCGAAAAATCCCTCTTCCCCCAGCGCCTCCCCCAGCATCCGCCATCCCACCGCACCTCCAACGGCAAGGTACGGCCCGCCCAGGTTCGCCTGCTCCATACAACAAAAACCGGGCGAGCGCCCCGGTTCCTGGTAGACCCCAATCCCCAGCGCCTGGTAGACCAATGTCGCCCAGCCTGGGCGGGTTGTTTGCTGCTGCTCAGGCGACGGCGGGACGAGAAATCGAGGTAGATTTGGTCGTGTACGAGGTGCCAGGGACGGTGTATCTTGACCGACCGTTTAAGATGAAATGTTCCTTGGGTGTAATGGCTGCACTGCCTTTTGCCCCTCCCTCTGATCCTCCGTCCGCCTCACCATCGGAAGCTCCCTCCGACACGCCCTCTGATCCTCCTCTCGACGCACCAAAACGCGCCCGTCTCATTCGCCTCGCAATACAACACACCCATAATACCCCACCCGCTCCGCCTATCCCAGCGGCACCAATGGCACCCGAAGTATCGTCCCCCCGCGCACTTTTAAGCGCACTATCGAGTCCAGGGGGAGGTGCGACGCCCCGCATAGGTATGCCGCCATTGGATTTGGGAAGCATATTGCAAGGGGAGGTTCCAGCCGCGGGAGCAGGAAGTTTCCCCGGTCCGTACAGTGCGACGGCCCCCCTAGAATCGCCTGCGTTTCTTGGAGTCTCACTTCAAGTTCTTCCGCCCATCCTTTTGACCACTCCCGCGAAATATCCTGAAATCGGTTCGCTCGCATCGATCGCGAAAGCTAGGCAAGCACAAGGGCCTATTAAAGGGGAGGGATGGGTCGAGTTTGAACTAGGGTACGTTTGCCTTGGTGGGACTGGGGGAGGAGGGAGGATGAGGAGGGTTGGGGGATTGAGGGTGTTTGTTGTTGAGGATCGGGAGGTGGATATTGGGGAAGGAACGGGGGATGGAGGGGGAAGTGAGGTGAAAAATGGAACGGTGTTGAAGGAGTGGGATGTTGTCGCCGAGGTTTGGGTTGAGAGGGGTGCTGAGGCATTATTGGCTTGACGTCTCGACCACAAATACTAGAATTGTGACATTACAATCGTACACTGCATACATCCCGTGTTGCGCAACGGAGCACGAATAACTGTGTCCGTGGATCTCATAAGCGCCATGACGATCGGCTCAGCCTAACCCCTGAGTTCGCCGCGTCCGCCATCCTCAGGCCCTGGACATACACGTCCAATTTACGACTCTTTTTATCTTATAGACGACATACAAGAGCTACAAGGGAAGAATATGTCAATCGCGCTCGTATCGAGCCCGTTTCTAGACGAGCAAGCTGCGCGGATACGTGCAAGGAGTCTATCGTGGGAGGTGAGGATTACAGTTTGAACGGAGTCGTTTGAGAAAGTTCTGATTTATCTCTCGACTCTCCTGCTTTTCGCTATGGGTCCGACTCTGCCATCGCCGCTTCCTTTGTGAAAAATCTATCCCTCATTCATCCCACTACTTCAGAGCTACCAGCGCGCCGGCCAGATCTCCCCAACTGACCTCGCCCAACTCAAAAAGGTCGACAAACAACCTGCAATCAAAGTAAACTCGGTCCTACTCGGCGAAGGCCCGCAATACGCGTTGTTATATGTCTCGATACTCAAGAAGCTCGCGCGGACAGAACCGACGCAAGTGGTGCTAGTGATGATAGGAGATGCGCTTGTCGACCATGAAGAACGGGCCGGGTTGTTTTTGAAGACGGCAGAGGAGGATCCGGAGTTGCCGTTTGGGCCGTTTGTCAAGTAAGTACCTGAATTGTTTGGTTCGTATGTTGGCTCCTTACCGCTTGTCTTAAAGGGCCCTAGACTCGGACGATGAATTCGTCCGTCTCAAATCAGCTCAACTCCTCACCGCCCTCCTCACCCTACCAACCCAACCTGCAACCCCCGCCCACATCCTCGCACCCCTCCTACACAGACTCTCAATCAATATCTCCTCGACCTCCCCACACGCGCAAGACGTCTCGCTTCAATGCCTCGCTGCGCTCCTCGCACTCCGCCCAGCGCGCGCACTCGCGTGGCAAGCACCGAACCACGAGCCCGTTCGAGCCGTCGTGAAGTTGCTCAGGGGCCCACCGGCGCCAGTGCCGCAGACAGCGTATTTGGCGGGGTATTGCATGTGGCTGATGAGCTTTGATGAGGATGTTGCGAAAGGTGTGAATGGGGAGTTTGATGTAATCTCGGTGTTGGTTGGGATTGCGCAGAATGCGGGGAAGGAGAAGGTTGTGAGGGTTATTATTGCTACGTTCAAGGTAAGTCCAGATTGATACACTAGGACTGCGTGGTTTCTGAATAAGTCGGTTAGAACCTTGCGGCCAAGGCTCCGGCGCAGAATCTTCCATCGATGCTTGTGGCCAAGCTACTGCCATTTTGCAAGAACTTGGAGACGCGCAAGTGGACAGACGAGGAGATCCTCGAGGACGTCACGTTCCTCCGAGATCTGCTGCAGCAGAACTTTGAAAGTCTATCGTATGTCTCCTTCTCGCCCCCCTTCGCTGTTGGAGTGGCTTTCTTATGGTTTTGATGGTAGGACATATGACGAGTATACGAGCGAGCTTGCGTCTGGTCATTTGAGCTGGTCACCGGTACATGAGTCCGAGTCATTCTGGAAGGAGAATGCGGCGCGCCTGGATGAGAAGGATTTCGCGCAGCTCAAGTGGGTGCGGTTCTATTCTAGTTCTACTATTGACTCATACGTGTGCGTGCAGACGACTCGTGGAGCTGCTCAAGACTTCACAAGACAACACGGTTCTTGCCGTAGCAGCCCACGATCTTGGGCAGTATGTCAAGTACCACGATCGGGGAAAGAAGTAAGGGTTCCTGCCGCATTCATGTCAGCCGAGTGCTAACTGGGGGACACAGGGTGGTCACAGATCTAGGTGGCAAGGCCCGCGTGATGGAACTCATGACCCACTCGAACGCAGACGTACGGTACCGTGCGCTCGTCAGCGTACAGCGCCTCGTCAGCACGCCGTGGGTGGTGAGCTAGATGAGTTGGGTCCAACCGGGGGTTTTGAATTTATGTGCATTTGGAATACAACTATTTTTAGCACCACCATGGTATGCCCAACCAGAGTTTCAGGGGTAAATCACTTGGCGGTGATCGCCTTTCGCGTCTGCTGCTGCGCGTCGTCGAACCTGCGTACAATAACCTCGCATTTAGCCGTCTGGCAGATATGTTTGGCCGATTTCTTGACATCTTCGGAAAATAGCGCAAGTCCAGCCGCTCGTTCCACAGCCTCCACTGTAGGTGCATCAGCTTTCGCATAAATCGAATATTTCAGCGCAGAGAGACATACCTGGTACTACGAACTTGGTGAGAGGCGTCTCATCTGGAATCTCCGAGTTGGGAAGGACAAACGCTCCGACAGAAAGTTCGGTGAGTTGAGGTGTGGCTGGCGAGGTTGGTCGGGATCCAAGGACGACTTTAGCAAAGTGTGTTGGGACAGAGACGTTGGGTGGGTTTCCGATCACCTCGTATGTCTACCATATCAAATATGGTTATTAGCGAAACAAGCAGGGGGGTGCGCATTGGGACCCACGACTCGGTACTTTCCGTCTGAATCTTGTTTGGGTAGGTAGAGAGGGACAGTGAAGACAAACACGTCTTGGAAGGTGGAAGTGAGACGGCGGCACCACTCCTCAGTGTACGCCCAGTCTGATGGGATCTAATATGAGCGAAATGCGGGCGAGGAAGATGGGTAAAGGAGAGTACAGTGCCTGTTGAAGCCTACGCCCACTTGAGGCGCGATATTAGAGAGGAGGAACGTTTCGTTCATTGCTTCCTGTGCCGATACTCGTCAAATGTGTCAGCGAAAATCCTTCGTTCAATACTCACCTGTGAGACCTTGGCATCCGCTGCAGGTACCCTGATTTCTTCCATTTCAGAGCAGTTACGCAAACCACCCAATAAGTCAAATTACTTACATATGCCCCCGGTCGTAGCCACTTTTGAAATAATCCTGCAAACGTGCACGGAACGGAACAGGGAGACTAACGTCTTCCGCAAACGTTGATTGAGACCTATCACCCTTGGAGCTCTCAGAAGCGGGACCTTTGGCAAGGGACGCTCGAGTAAGGTGTTCGGCAGTCTATGCATACGACACACCCTGATGAGTGGATGGGTCGGGTGAGAAAAATACTAATATATACATACCCAAGCAGGATGCCTCATACGTCTATCATAACCCGCGACATACGCTTTTCGCGTAATTAAATCGGAGATGGGACCTACGAAGACCTGCTATCAGGAGTCCTGGATGGTACTAACTCGCAAGGTGGGGCCTACCTGGACTCCCATACCGTAGAACATCACCCGGCAATGTAGGTGATAGTTGAACGACCCCCCGAGGTCCGACTTGTTTGGTTTCCACGAGAGGGCCCTTGACTTGCATTGGTGCTGTCGGAACACTCGCAGCCAATTGTGCTTGTTTCCTCGACGCAACTCCGGTGGCAATACCAGCTCCCAGTGCTGCACCAACTGAGAAGACCGCTACGTGGGCTATAATAGACGAAGGCATGGCGAAACGACTGAAATCGGGGTCGAGGGGGGTGATGGCAGATCAGAAGAAACGCGGTTGCCAATTCATCTGGAAGCAAACAGATCCCGACGTCGGCGCTAAAGTTTCGACTTGGCTCCTGATCTCCGCGACGACGTCATTCTCACTAGCATCCACCAGGCACTCCCGAAACGATCTTTGTTGGTCTCAATAACAGTTTACTATACTCCTGGTTCATAATTCGGAAAAATATGGCTACGAACCCCGAGGACACTGCCGTGCTACAAGCTGTACACGCTGCACACGCTGCAGACTCGGAATATGTCCTTCGGCAATATAGCACAAGAGGTGTGTCATTACAGTACCCCGACGCACCTGCGTTCCAACCTCCCAAATCCTTACTTTGCAGGATACCAGATATTCTCGTTCATTGCGCCTGTTGCATACACGGGATATGCCATTACAAAACGAAAGCCCTGGACGCTCAGGCAGACACTGCGAGCAACCTGGGTGGGTGGACTCGGCGGAGCTGCAGCAGGAGTAGGCGTAGGGTGGGCGTGGACTTCGGGCGTTAGCCCAGAACGTCTTCACGCGACAAGAACAAAACTGGCATATAATGTGAGTTCAACACTTTCTGCTTCAGCTTGCTAGATTTGCCTGAACATGACGAACCTTAGCGTGGCCTTCTTCGCCTAAACGACCATTCCACGATCGGAATGCTTCTGGGTGCAATGTTAACGCCTGCGATTTTCTTCAAGAGAGCAAGTGTGATAGATCTCGTCTTGGGTGGCGCCGGTCTCGGCTCTTCGGTGGGTGCAGGGGCTCATTTCTGGAGGTCTATCACCGAGCCAGGAGTGCCGGTTGGACCGGGCCCTATAGTTCCTGCACCTTCGTAGTTATACCCAAAAGTACCCTAGTGCATTGACAAAATCACCACTTCATTATCGTACACGCAGTGCCTGGATCATTATTGTCCGTTTACTACAAATTCCTGAATCGACCATTCAGCTATCGCTTTCATCTGCCTATACAACTCCTGCTCCAATGTGTGTCCCGGCGAAGTACCTTGGCCAACTTGTTGGCATGCATCCACAAACACCTTTGCGGCTTGGCCGGCCTCTTCCATCGACACGGTTCCTCCAGTTTTAGATGGGAATGCTTCTGGGAGTAACGAGTGCGACCTGCGTGTCACTCGCCTGAACCTGTGTTATTTGGTTCCATTAACATCAGGTTAATAGCAACATTGACCGGATGCCCACCACCACCGCGCGTTTCCATAATCTGCGTCTCTGATATGGGATAGCCCATGTTGATAATCTGCTTCGTAAATACCCTAAATTATGACCGTATCATTTAGGTCATCGATTCAATCAATCCACCGAAATAAAATAAACAGCATACGTTGTCATACAGGTATTCCGAAAGCGAATGCCCAGCCTTTACATCGTCGTTTAACAGGTACAAAGACGCGATCAGAGGGCGAGGAGCATCCGAGCCGTCGGTCAGCTTGAGGTTTGCGATTTGAGCGGTCAGGTCAGGGTCATAAACCCCTTGGGGGCATAGCTGGATTCCAAGCGGATCGCGTTCGAAGAGTCTGTGGAATAGGTCTGGGGGAAGGTGAGTCGCCGCCATAGCTATTTTATCGCTGGTCGTCGCGGCCCGCAGGTCGCTGATGGCACCTGATCTAGTTGTCCTAACATGTGGCCGTGCATGCACACGTCCCCGTGGGCGGGTTGGCACAAATGACTATTTGTTTACGACAAATTCCTGGATCGACCACTCAGCTGTTTCCTTTATCTGCACATACAACTGTTTCTCCAGCGCATCCCCGGCTGACGTCCCTTTTCCTACTTGTTCGCATTCATTTATAAATCCTTCTGCAGATTTTCCGGCTGCTTCTACTGAGTTTGCTCTGGGGTAGTTCTTCATCAGTAACGGCTCTCTGGTATGCATTATTCGTCTGAACCTGCGTTACGCAAGGTTGACGTCAGATCGGGTGGCAGGTACCAGAACCGGCACACACCACCAACGCGCATTCCAATAATCTGCGTCTCTGATGTGTACAAGGCCGTGTTGGTAGGTCGCAATCGTAGATATCCAAACCCACAATAGGTACTATTATCTAATCGTATGCCTAGGCGGAACACGGTACCTTGTCGTACATGGGCTCCGCGATTGAGTGTGCGGACGTTATATCGTCGTTCAAAAGATGAAGCGATGCCAGTGGGGGAAGAGGGAGGTCAGAACCGTCAGGCAGCTTGAGGTTCTTGATTCGTTCAGTCAACTCGGGATCGTATACTTTTGGGGGGCATAGAGGAAAATTTGCAGTATCCCGCTCGAACAATTTGTGGTACAAATCAGGAGGCAAATACGTAGATGCCATTGTAGTGGATAACCACTTCAGGTGGTCGTCCAAAGTTTGTTCGTGTGTGGTTGTGTCAGGATCTGCACAGCTCCTTTGACACCGCCACGTGACTCACAGAAATTCACTTCAAGCCTGCCATGGCGGGCAAAGACACCGCACGGCTATGTGAGAAGGTTGTTCACTCGCATTTTGGACCTGTAGCAGGGGTATGTGTCTACTTTCCACTGTTCGAGCGAAAATATTTATTTGGGGTTTGCCTTAGAAAGTTGCCAATGCGTTGTTGAATCGTGGTCGACTTCAACTCCCCATGCTCATTCGGTTTACTGGACTGAAACCCAGTCTTGTTCGGGCTGCTCTTATTGCTTTGATTCAACATAATATTGTGTGGCATGCGGAAGACACGGTTGATGGGGAAGTGGTGGAGATTGATTGGGAGGAGTGTTTGACGCGGTTGAGGTTTGGGAAGATGCTTGCAATTGCGAAGGAGAGGTTTGGGACGCCAGTGAGTTCACCAAGTTGCTCACAAAATATCAAAAATACTAACTGTGAGTTACAGGGCCTTGAAATTATTTCTATAATACTGGATCATGGGAAACTCAGGCTACCGAGCATTCTCCGACTCTTGGGCAAACCGGCAAAATCTAAAGGTGAGGCATTTCATACCATTGGATCGCCTTCTTGAACCCGGAACATAGACCTCGGTCGCTTCAGAGTCCGATACGTATAGTCAAGTGGCCCTCGAGCTTCTTACTTCGTCGCATCTTCGAGTGTCAACACCCGAGTCACACATCTCGCCTAGGGACAAATTCATTCGGTATGAGGCCGAGGAAAGGAAAAAACATGTTGGGATTGTTGCACCTAAAGATGCGAGGCAATTCCGAACGATTGCCGAGGCGCGGATTCGGCGGGAACGAGAGGAAGCAGAGGCACCTTCCGTCGGAATCATTAAGCGCAAAGGAAAGAAAAAGGAGGGCGGGAGGTCAAAAAAGGTGAGCACCATAGACACATTGTGACGAGCCCGGTTTCTAATGCCACTGTTGCAGCGTCAGGTCGTGGAAGAAGAGACGGTAGATGTGAGTGATGCCAAGGCATTTCCTGTTCATATGTCTCAATTGGCGCGCAGCCCGAGGCCTATCTCAAGGTCAATTACGCGAAATTTAACGTTCATATTCGTAACCAAGTAAGCTTACTCTGAAGGACACCATAACCATCTCTAATTGCATCGCCAGCTCATCGAGTCAGCTGCCCGAGATAGATTCAATGACGAAGCAGCGGTTGTCCTCCAGGGTATCATCAAATCCTGTGAACCTAAAATGACCCATCTGGACGAGATTCGCTCTGGTGAGTTCTCACGCTGAGGCATTGCACCCATGTAAATGAAGTTATTTTCCTACCGTGTCGCCTAGACCTGGTGCCTACGAACCAAATCTCGCAACATCTGCCCGAGAATGTACGCTTAGAACGGGGACTGTACCTCAAAGGCTCGGGGTCCGGAACATCTGCCATCCGCGAATTGGTATCAGTGCTGGCTTGTGCGGACAACCCAACGCCATGGGGAGTGGCTGGTGCCTTTCTGGGTACTACTGGTAAGTAACGGGATATTCGTCGGGTGAAACTACCCTCACGAGCACTCGTTGGTCGACAGGCGGAGGGGGAGGCGGCGGAGGTAAAGTCGCCATAGAATTCGAGGCCATCACGAAGAGGTTGAAGCGTGGCGTGCTTGAGGGCGCGGTTCGTGATCGATGGGGTGACCATGCCTGCAGGATTCTCCGCGTCTTGGACGAAAAGGGCAAGCTGCATGAAGATCATGTACGTACCTTCTAGTTCGCTAGTCGTGTTGCTCGTCTCCTCACACTCGTCGCAGATTGCCAAGATCGCCATGCTTGCGCCGAATGACGTCCGTGTTCTCGTCAATACTCTCAACACTGCCAACATTGTCGCGCTTCAGGAAGTACCCAAGTCGGCGGACCGCCAGCCAGCGAGAACAATCTACCTTTGGTATATCGACCCGGCCCGAGCCCACGCCACCGTCCTAGCCGCGTTACATTCTACCCTGGCTAATTGTCTCGAGCGTTTAGGGGCTGAGCAACAAAGGGTGCAATCTATCCTTGATAAACGAGACAGGAGCGACATTGCCGGAGACGAGGGCCGACTTGACCGTGGTGAACGGGAGGATTTGAGGGAGTGGGAGGCCAAGAGGGATAAATTAATGGTGCTGGTTCATCGGGTCGAGGAGGCTGCGTTTGTTCTTGGAGTATTGCCTGCAGTATTCGAAGCTGACACGAAATAGCTAATGATAGTTCAACGTGCAAAACTTGGGGAGCCGTTAAGTGGCTTTGCTATATTATATTGAGCGGGTGGTCCGGCTGAGTTTTTCATGCAACATTAAAGCTGGGATGGACCGCTTGTTTTGTGGTACTTGGTCTACATAATCTGTTTCCAACACGAATGACCACATGGGTTCCCTATGGTTCTTGATAGCACACCTACCCAGTACTAATGGCAATGGGGTCTCAATCTTGCTCTAAAAAACATATGTTGAAGCAACCCTTCTGCACTCCAGTGTTCCTTCCATCCATTGCCGCTATATTGTGTGAACCACCCCCCCCCCCGCCCCCGCCGGGTCCGCCTTGGCTTTCCCCACCGCTATCTTGGACGGCTTTGGCGTTGGTGCTGCTTAACCACGACGTCCTCAAAGGCAACAGTAACAATCTTACCTATCCAAAGAGGTGTGAGGTCGGTGGATTCTCGTGCATATATGCTTAGATTTTAACTTCTCATACTGTCCAGCGCATCCGGAATTTATATCAATTGGTGGAAACGTGCGTACTGCCCGTTGGAATACGAGTCCGGCGACCAGTTCGACCTACTTGCTACCCAGGCTGGAACCGTCAACAACTTTACTGGCGTCGACCTCGGCAACATCACTGGTGGTGTTTACAACCTGGCCCGGAATCCTCTTCCGGGCAATAGCTTGGTCTGTTCCGTGAGTGTTATCTTACAACCTATATCACCCACTCAAGTCAGCTTTTGTATAGCTTCCAAGCGGCACAGCAAGTTCTCCCTGACGTTCTTCAGGGCATAAATCCACCGAGCAAGTAATGGTGGCTGTGCTTCCGAACTGGGAGCCGGCCTTGAAGCCCGAGGTGTTGCACGCACTCTTGGCTTCGAATAGATCAATATTTCACTAATGGCAGACACACTAGTGCACCTAGCAAACCGATTTCTCACTATATCCGATCCGTCCCCTCGTACCTCTGACTCGCAACAACTACCAGCCGAGATTCTTCTCACGATATTCGAATTATTGTTTTTTCACCTCGACAAACTATACGCACCTCTTACCTGCTCTCATGTTTGCATGTTCTGGCGGCGGATAATCTTAGATACACACAACTTTTGGTCAATTATCGATACCTCACGGGGGCTGGCGCTGACTGAGTTGTGGCTTGCGAACTCAGGAGATAGTGTGCTCGATATTCGCCTCTGGAATCGCCCACCAGATCCTCGGATTCTGAGTGATGCGCGGCACCACTTGTTCAGTCCCTGTGACGAGCCGAGAATAGATTCTGTTTTCGACAGAATCAAGGACGAGGTACTTCGGTGGAGGTCGCTTGACATAGCGTTCTCGTGCATCAGCCACACATCAAAAATACTTGAATACCTTGGAAATTTGCAGGAAACGATACATCTGAGTTCTTTGACCATTGGTCCCATGGGTCAAGGGCTATTACTCATCGACGACGGAACGATTGGACCTATATACCGCGGCACCGTTTTCAAGTTTGCCGATCCCACCAAAGCGAAGTCTCTACTCCAGCCTATCAACGTCCAACCGGCTGCTCTTTTTATAGACACCTACCCTGTCGCATTTTCTCCCATGTTATTTTCTCCCCGTCTGACTGTGCTCGAGATTTTCACGGGTAACCATCACAACCACCCTCCGGACCCCGACGAGTGGCATCAGATTCTGTCAAGCACTCCCCAACTTGTTACGCTTCGCCTTTGGAACTCTCGTCACTGGGAAGTTGTTCCTGTAGATGCAACAGAATTTTCACCACTTCATCTGGCTGATCTGCACCGTCTTGAGCTGACTGGTGCGTTCATCATACTCAGCCCCTTGTTGACCAAGTCACCCCTTCCTATGCTTGACTGTCTCTTACTTGACTTTTTGGGGGCGTCTATCATTATACCACAGGAACTTGCTGCATTCGCTTCAGTGTCTCCAGCAGTAACTCAGCTATCCCTGGGTTCAATGCCCTTCAGGCCAGGCTCTGGCACTTCAGTGTGGTGGACAAAATCATTCGAATCCATGACCTCTCTTCGATTACTCATGCTATTCGAAGTGGAGTGGCTCGAGGCTGCTGCGGCTCTCATGCAGCTCACTGCAACACCCCATAAACTATCGCACATCAAGCTGAAGGGTATATGGGACATAGATGCATCTATGCTAGCTCGATTAATGGCTCCCGATTCTGGCCTGCCCCCTCTGGAGATTATAGACTGCACAGATGGGCAACAGGCCAAGTGCACGAATCTCGACCATGCAGACACTGCCTGTTCCTGCGATTCGGGCTCGAGTTGTGAGTGACCGAGCCAAAAGCTACGCGGCAGGTTACTGACCAAGTTTGGTACCCAAAAATAGACTCTGACAGCAGCCCTTTTTCATCGGATGAACGGTTTCCTCCTTCTGTGCTTGATTCGGAGGAGTCTGAAATTAGCTATGGTGAAGATGAGGGACCTGGAATGGGCTCAACACGGCCACCTTAAAACGCGGTTCACGATAAGTACCATGTAAAATGCCAAATTGCATGTGGATCTTGTCTCGGCTCTTGAATAGATTATTCCAAGCTATAAAGTGTGATGAGCGCCATAAAGCACCCGGATTTGCCACGAGCACCGGAGGTCCTATGGTGACCCCTTTGTGATACAACATATTGACAAGAACGTTATACGACGGGCTTACTGGATAGCTATCGAGAACAGTTGACGGTGAATGCATTTGCAGTGCCATATCTCACGTTGCGCCACTCAGACAAAGTCGGAAGGTCGCCCATATTTGGTGTGCGACCAGAACAAGCCGCCTGACATATTACACGCTTCACTGCCATCTTCGTTGCCGCTCTCTCGCACCATTGCTTTAGCTGCTATTTTATTCTGCTGCTGCGCCGCACCGTGTTAACCCGGAATCATAGGCGTGCTCGGTCTGAGGATTTCTAATTTCCCTGCATGACGGGTTTACACCCCTCACAAATCTCGCAGCCCGGCATTCTACTCCTCGCCGGTGACGCGCTATCGGACCACCTCAGCAAGACCTATGCCCCACATATTTGCCCTCACGTTTTCAGACACTAGCACGAAATAATACTGTGCTCGCCTTCGATGTGGACATTCGTTGATACGGGCAGAGGCCTGATTCCCTGTGGCTAACAAACTCAAGGGATGTTAGGATTGGCGTGCGTCTCTGGAGCTACACACTGTGTAAATGCAGAACGGTGTGCCGAGGTATTTAACTCTGCCCCATGTTTAGCCAGGCATCTCACCACAGTTCCACACAAGCCGACTCACATCAAACGTAGGGCTCTGAAATAAGTTCTAGCGAGGGTGAAGAGTCTAGAGTGGGAAGATACAGTCGGACTGGCATTACAGAGGCAGAACGACGCTAGTGGTAGAATTATACACTCCAAACTTTTCAAAACACCGCGTTTCTTCCGATCCACGTCCATGACCGGGTCTTTCGATGCATTCCAAACTCTTGGACGATAATAATTAGGATGCCAAGTTTAGCTGACAGACACACGACGCAAAGTGTTCTAACTAATTAGGCTGAGATAATTCAATCGATATCGTAAGTATAGGGATAGTACAAGATTGCGTCGGCGGAATAGTCCAGTTACCGAAACTATACATATAGCCATTGCCCCAGAATACAGTCACGAGAACTAGCAGAATCGACTAACCTTATATCTCCCATTCCCTCCAGAATGCATCATCGACTACCTGCCCTCGCTCAATCTCGATCAGCGTAGTCTCCAACAACTCCACTATACTATCCGTCTTTCCGATAGCATCGTCCTCTCCGCGCATAGCCGCAAGAACAGGCCCCTCATACGGCGGGCCCGGGTACAACAGCCGTACGTCTCGCCCATTTACAACCTGCACCAGCCCTCCACTCTCGACATTCCTGATTTCAATGTAGTCCGTGCTGAACAACAGCACATGCGGCCATCGAAACGCCACGCTCGTCGCGCGTGTTTCCCATCGCACAAACGCAGACTGTCGAGCGGGTGCACCGTACTTGGTCACGTAGCACCCAAAGTCGGCAAACACGACCATGAGCTCCTTGGAACGGGAGAGGACCATGCCAAGGGATTTGGATTTTGAGCAGCGCTCTTTGAGATCTGCGATGGCTTCGGCACTACCGTACTCGGCGCTCGGATTAACCATGAAATCCGGAACGGGATACGCCTTCATTGCGGGACTACGAACTAGGTGAGTATATGCTCAAGCTAATCAATCAAATTTTAAAACGTACTCTTTCGGGTCTATAATGATGACTTGACTTTGGCACGCTATCACTATCCGTTTGTTCAGCATAACGATATCCGTGGCGTCCCGTGGTAAACTTAACGTCTATCAATAGAGGTAGGTCATCAGCACAACTTAACCAGAAGTTAGACTGGACGTACTTCGCCAAATTGTTTAAACGAGTGGGAATGAGCCTCCCTCGCAGACAAAGAAAGTTTGCTCCTTAGTCCACGAGTGACAGCCGGACTCGAAACCGGATCGCTCAGGGCCTCCAGTACATGCAGGCTCATCTGAAGCAGCGACTTGGTCGTATATGCGACTGGGGCATCTCTTCAGTCGTTGTTTCAAAGGCCTCGAAAAAAAAACTCGCTCACCCAGCATACGTCCGTCACACACCCCAGCCCTGAAAAACTGCACGGAACTATTCCTGTGTCTAGACACTTGCTCGCCCGAACCAGTAACTTCTATTATGTCTGCTTCCCGGCGCAACACCCGAATCAAGGATTGGAAGGAATATGCATAGAGGGTCTCGTTGGATAGAACCAGAAGCTTTTCGAACTTTTGCAGCGACGCCATGTGAGCGACGTCTGCAAGCGTAAGGACCTTTTGGATTCCTATAATCGGATTAGAGTCTGACAGAGGGTCATGTTAAGAAATGTTCTCGAACCTGAAGGGTTATGCCGAAGGCCCATGTAAATTCCTGTTTGGGTGCTGACTACGAGATAATATTCGCCACCGTACGCTGTTTTGTAACTCAAAGTTGGTGCTGAATCAAAGTGGGCCACCCTATCTACTTACTAAACGGCGCTGCAGCGAGCGCCTGCCCAGTGAAATCCATCTTGGCCGCCATATTAGCGGTCACCAAGGCCGTCTTGGTATTAAATCTCCGCCCACTCAAAGGGTTGATACCAAAGTGCTACAACCCAAACCCGATCAGCCAGTACCGACAAGAGAGCCACTCAAAATACCTTGTTCTCATTCTGGTGCACCTCCCTAATCGTCTTTGCCTCCTGGAACGCGTCGATCCACTGTGTACGTCGTTGGTCCGAAGGTGCATAGAACGTGTACCGCCTCTGCACAGGGTCGGCGACGTGGTAGAGCGTAAATGGCCACATTGGAATACTATCTCCCAGGAGCTTGTCTCGGATGATGCGCCCCTCGGATCGACGCGCTTCGGGAGGTCCGTTGAAAGGTTTGGCTAGGCGTAGGTAATCCATGGGTATTGGCTAGAACCGCGCAAGGTAAATGTTTGAAGTTTATACGGAGAAAATGTGGGACTTGCCCGAGAGACCACGTTGTACTGTTCACTTCCACCACTATTCGAAACCTCTTTCGTTACCACCACTACACATTGACCTGTTAGCGCCGGCCGAACCGCATACACGAGATACAACTTACGATAATTATCAAGAACTCCGACATAAAGGTCGCTCCACCCATGCCACTCGACTTCTCGCCGATTCCTTCTTGCAAGAAGGCCTTGTATGAATAATTGTCGGCGCTCGTCGTACCAATCCAAGTCCTGTTCATTAAGTAAGCCATGTTTCGGCCTCCGGCCAAGTGAAACGTACAATAATCTCTCCCTTGCGGAAATGCAACTTTTTACAGAAATTTTCAAAATCAACCTTCTTCTGCAAACCTAAGCAGCACTTTCAGCTAAAGGGAATGCATCAACGCCCAGCCTCCAATACTCACTCTCCAATTCGACCGAAGCCACGCTCAAAATCTGATAGATCGTCGAAATAATCAACGGAATCGGCGCACCGTCCCCGCGCACATCCTGATGATCCTCGGCCGTATGCTTCTGCATTGTCGTAAATTGCAATTGAATCCGCGTAAACCGATTATTAAACGCATCAAGAAACGCATTAAAGTCTTGTCTGCGGATGTTGGCAGCTAAAAACTCGAGTGTGGGCTTGTTTGGGTCTTCGAGCCGGGGCACGCACGAATCATCCATGCCCGCAGTCTTGAGGTCGGACAGAATTTTTTCGACGTTGTCGAAGAAATTTCGGTAGGCGGCATTGAGGCGAAGCTCGGTCTTGTGACGGTTGAGGGCTCTAGGGAGGTGCTGTTTGATAAACAGTATTGAATTTTGGTTTGGCCGAAAGGAACAGTGTGCACAAACCTTTTGGAATCTGGTATAAGGCTCTGTGCATTCCAGGAGCCATTTGAGATATATGTCTGCGACAGACTGGTATATTGGATGTTGGTCACGTTGTCGTTCGAATAGCCTGTCACGAAGACCCAGGTGTATCGAGAGGATCTCTTGAGCGTTGAAGAAAACCTCTTCGACAAACGTCCTCAATTTATCCCTGTTTGGTATGATCGGTGGGTTGGCATATATCAACCCATCCCGAAATATCTACGCGCCCGGATCACCGCCGTCAGAGCCGTGGGATGATCGGGCAACAATACTCACGTAGAGGAATATCTGGAGCATAATCACATAATTGCGTTCTGTTTTGATGAGTTCGTAGATGATGCTTTGCCTCTGGATCTCGTGCTTGTCCAAAATGTGTCGCGCCTCGTCAGGAACTACGACAGCCCACTCATCGAACCCGGTTATCGCAGCTGTTTGGAACAAGGAGAGCTTGTCCTGAGACGTTCTAGAGGTAATGCCGTTGGTTTATGAGTTGGACAAGTACATGAGGCTATTACTGACTCGGCGTCCAATATTTGGTCTGCTAAAACCCTGGACCCAATTTGTTCAGCCTGTGAAACGCAATACATGAGCATTGACCAAATACCTGACTCTTCCCCATACTTACATTGGAAGCCGTTTCGAAAGACGACTCCGAATCCATCCCCCATCGTTTCTTCTCCCAAGAATCCTCTCCTCTGGTCAAATGCGAATGCTCGCTCCTGATAACCCTCATATCTCTCTTCTCCCGCCTCGACACACTCGTCGGTGTGTATTCGTCGTCACGGGTGTAATGTCCCTGTGACGACCCCCCATACCCACTATCGTAATCCCAGTTATCGACGCCAACGTGCGAGCCAACCACAAACGCCGAGAGCTCCCATGGCCGGGTTGACTGCTCCGCGTGTGTCCGCGGCCTCTGAAGTGGCAAAAACCCATTCCCACCTGGGTTGGACTCGGTGTGGAGAACATTAGTTGCGCTCCAGCTACTACGCGGTAGAACGGCGGGGGGTTGTAGATGTATATTATGTAGAGACTCGGTGACGGCAGTTGGCGAAGACGGGTTTATGGGCGGTCGGGCACCTGGTGGAATTTGAACTTGGGGTCGTTGACGCACAGTGGTCGTGCTCGGGTTTCGTTGACGCAATGGTGGGGGTGGAGGCGGTACGTGGTGACGACGCGAACTCGGAGGGCCAGGGGCGTAAGCCATAGTAGTGTGGTATCGCACCAAGATGCTTTATCAACCAACTGTTAAACCTGATTCGGAGAATGCGTTTCGAGGACGTGGTGGTATAATGACGGAAGAATCTACATTTGTTTGGTCGCCGTCGATCCATTCTTGATGAGCGCTAAGCGTGTCTCTCCCACCCGCCACCACGCTAGACATTCCTCTTTCAGCAGGCTCGAGCCACCTGACGGGCCGGTGTAAAGCGTGTTCACTTCCGTAAACACGAGCTAGGGCAAAATGCTCAGTCATCGCTCCGTTCTGGACAACAGCATGTTGCGATAGGAGCAACACGAGTGACACCCCCCAAGACACTCCATACTAGGAAAAACCCAACGACCAGTGCTGGCAGCTAGAGGAATCCATGCACCAGCGTCAATCGGACAAATGAAACCCACCATTGAACTCGCGGCGCAGGGACCAGGCGCACCACTTTGACAGGATTCGACTGATAGGTCAGGACACAGGCCGGACATCGTATTAAAACCTTAGTGCAAGCCTCACTGGACTCGCTCCTCGCCTCCCCTCTTCCTCCTGACAACCATCATGTTCGCTTTCACCTCGCTCTTTGCCGTCGCTGCCCTCGTCGCCCAGACCGCCGCGTAAGCGCACTCTCCCGCGATATCCGTTTGTCTGCTAACCTCGATCAACAGGGCCACGTCGTGCCAGCCTGCTGTCTCTTTCGGGTGAGTCCCTTTGAAAACGAATGCACCATTTAGGCTCGACGCTGATGTGTGTCCCCAGTGTCGACTTCACGGAGCAGCCCTGCGCAGGGCCCTACGTCTCCCACGCGTCATATCAGGACCTTGGGATCCAGTTTGGTTCTTCATATGTCTGGGCCTCGGAAGCCGCTGCACGCGCGCAGGTTAAATATGCGATCCGCGAGACCCAAGTTGTCGCGCCTGCCCACTCAGGTGAGCTATCCCTCACTGATAGACGCTTGTTATGTGCTCATCCAGTAGGTAGCGCCCGCTTCCACCAAGCGCAACTGTGATCCTAGCTGCCCGCAACTCTGCCTCGATAAGGTGAGCTGCGCGGTATAAACCCGAGAGTCGCCCGGCTCGCTCGAGCATCAGGAACACTCTACTTAGGGTCTGATGTAAACAACGCGCATGTTTGGACTTGATGGACATTTATATTTCTCTCACTTATTTTAGCACTTGTTCACGAATTGATTTATTTATCAAAACGTCTCGCGTGGCGTCTGGGAATAGCTCGAGCCCTGCCGAAAGTGCCCACATATCTGAGCCGATGTGCATGCAGCAAACTGCGGTCCCACTTAATACTTGAGCCTAGAAAACACGTTCCCAGTGCTCAGTTTCGGTTCAGGAAGTGTAGCCATCGATAGATATCTCAAGAGTCCGTTTGCATGACAAGTTGGAGTGAGGTCCAATGCATTCGAAAAATTGGCAAGAATACACGCCGTATCACAAACCAATAACATACACCACTAGCGGCAGAGGCTTCGCAAAAGAACTTTGGGGGGGGGGGGGGGGATGCGGATGGGCAATGCTTCGTGTCAGTCATATACAGAGGGGGACATACATATATATGCAGTTTTCCCGAGAATACAGACCAGCTTCCCTATAAGAACATGCGTTCTCTTATTTGACATTGTCCTCGTCCTCCCCATAGCTCCTTTAGGATTCGTCAGAGTCCGTCTCTTCCGATGAGGGGTATCCATCCTCGTGAGGAAAAGAGAAAGAGCTATTGGATGAATCTGCATCCGGTATGGGAAATGTGGCTAAACAAGGGGAGAGGGGCATATGTGAATCGGACACTTACAGTTTGATCCACCTGCAGATCCATCGGACTGCGTATCTGAGGAACCGGGATCCGCCGGGGCCGGATTCCAGCAGTCGATTAACTCTATCGGAGGCAGCTCAGGCCTTACAAAAGACTTGAAACGGTCCAGCTCGTGGGTAGCTAGGTCCAAGATACGCTCTAATCGTATGCGCAACAAACTGGGATGCTCCTTGAGAGCAATCAAGGCTGCCAGAACGAAGTCCCAACCCATTTCGAAGAAGGTTACCTCTCGAACTCGGCGCAAGTGTTGGAAAGCCATGCCCCACTCGTTGACGCTCGCATGGATACGCAGTTGTTGTATGAATGGAGATACTGAGGCAATGGTGGCCAGACGTGAAGCCAGGGTGTCAGACCCGATGGATGAATCGAGTAAAAGATACTCAAGCTTAGGCAGTGAGGATCTCGCAAACAAGCTGGTGAGCAAAACAAAGCGACCGGATAGCTCAAGTTTCTCTAGGGCAAGCAGCTGGATTTCAGGGTGGCTAGGCGCTCTTTCCAAGTTAACACTAACATGCCGGTTCGAAAAGTTCACAAGGCGGAGATGGACGAGGCTAGGGGTTTGCGATATGATATTTGCCCAGTCTCCGAGATCCACTGTATAAGTATAGAAACCTCCGGTGAACACTTCGAGGCTTGTGAGCCGAGGCGAGAACGCGATAGGGGAAGGGCACACGGGGTATGTGTCTATCCGGAGTGCCTTGCATGTCACGTTTAGTCCCCGCAAGTACGATTGTGCTACGTCAATGTCCGGAAATTCGCCTCTTGCGTAGTGATTGTCGATAGGCCTATTCGGAACCAACGTCGTCGATCCCATCGGTCCAATCGTCAGCGATTCGAGGTGCAGGGTGCTACCACCCGTCTCCCCAAGGAACTCGAGCGTCTGACCAATACGGCGCATGGCACAGAATGCGATGTCCAGCGATCTCCACCGGTAACTCTCACCCTTCACTTCCTCTATCATCGAGTCCGCGTTAGATACGCAATTTGGATGAGCTAGCTGGTAGGTTTGCTGCATAAGATCGCAGTCCATCGGGTTCTCCCACAACCGAACGTCAAGCATAGCCTTTTTCGAGCGCGACAGCCACAGGTGCGTAAGCCCTTTGCCTCGTGAAGTGTCAACGTATGACCAGAGCGAGGGGTTCTCTATAATCACCGAGCGCCAACGTGCGCAGACATGAGAGCAAATGAGAGGAGCATAGATTTCTGTCCGGATTCTGGATAGTATTTCGAGAATAAGGATGAGAATGTCCGCTGGTAGACCTTGTGGGAGGAGCCTTGAAGTTATCGCGGGGTCGGCATGTATACTTGGTGCGACTGGCTGTGAAGGCATAGTTTCTCTCTGGTAGTTGTCTATATCGCGGAGCAGAGCACAGGCTTACTTGTCACGTGGAATGGTTAAACCCCCTAGATCGCCAAACAACCACAAAGCGCATTACTACGGTTTCCCAGCACGATGGAATCCGCACTAAGGCAAATGTACCCAAAAATCTATGTAATACTCTACGAATTAAATATAAGTGGGTGAGAACTTTCATCAGTAGTCTGCGTGGCCGGGAGGACAAGCGAAAACGCATATAGATATGCATGAGCTAGCTTCCGGCCACAACGAGCAGGGGTGTGGCGTATGTGCCTAGTACCTCAGACTCTGCAATCAGCCTAAGTGATGGGCCGGTAGCCAGGAGCCGAAACGTAGAAAAATAAGAATAACTAGTAAAAGGTGGGGGCAATGCCTAAACCTAAAACCTAAACCTAAACTGGAGCGTAAAGAAATAGCGAGCGAGGATCGAAAAGGGCAACATTTGCACCCCCAGAAGTTCGTGTCGCCCAATGGGCGCCTGCACCGTTGGTGCTGAACCTGTGCACAGGCGATGACGTCGTGACTAGCCCACCACGTTCAGTGGTGTTGGTTAAATCGGCGGAACGACACTAGGGGTTATCTTGGGGCTTGCCATCCTTTAGGCCGGTCGTTCGTTATAAGTCGGGGTAATTTAGGCGTGGCGGAGCAAGAATGACGGGAGTGAGTTGTTCACTCATTCGATTATAATTCAACAAGATGCCAATCCAGTTCTTGTGATTGCCTTATCATAATACAATAAACTTTGGTCAATACACAGGACAAGAAATTGAACACTTCACACAATAGACAATGAACTAGTTCGGCTGGGCTACATTCAGTACAAATGGACCTCGCAAAACAACTGGGCTCACCTGATGTACCTTGTAAGATCACCCTCAGATTCGCCGTAACTTCTCTCAGATTCGTCCGAGCTTGTCTCTTATGATGATGGGGGTCCGTAAATCCAGGAATCGCTTGAGAAAGAATCGTTATCTGAATCTATATTCAATGATATCAGGACTGACACAGAAAGGACGGGTGCGTGCTACGCGCTTACAATTTGACGCGTACTCCGATTCGCAGGATGGTGCACAAGGGCAACTGCACTGTGCTCTGCCCCCCTCTCGACAATCTAGTAGTTCAATCGCAGGTAGACCGTACAAAAAAGGGTCAGCCAAGATTGGCCAATCCAGGTCGAGATCCCAGACGTGTTCTAGTCGTATGCGTGATAGATTATGCTGAAGTCCAACAAAACAATGTAGAATGAGGGCTATCTCCTCCGAATCCATTTCGAACAATGTCACTTCGCGGAGCGAGCTGAGATGCCCACAAGCCTCATCCCACGATTCAGCATGCGCTGAGCTAATAATTAGCTGCCGGAGGCATGGAGATACAGAAGCGATCATGGCCAGGCGTCTAGCGACAGCGCCGAGCATATGCTGGAAGTTGATCACAAGGCAGTCAAGTTTAGGCAATGTAGCCATCGCGAATAAGTCAGCGAGTAAAACAAAAGCGCCAGATAGCTCGAGCATCTCCAGGGCGAGTAGCTTAATTGGCGAGCGAGCAATTACCGTTGAACTGTCAACATCAAACGGCTCATGCTGAAAGCTCACAAGCCGGAGGCGAACAAGATTCGGTGCTTGTAATAGGATTTGTGCCCACTCTCCTGGATCTAGTATATAGTGGTAGTACCCTCCAGTGAGCAATTCAAGGACAGTGAGGCGAGGCGAAAATATGATTGGGGAAGTGTAGATAGGATATGTATCTATCCAAAGTACTTTGCAGCTCACGTTGAGCCCTTGGAAGCAAGATATTGCTCTCAAAAGATCTGTGGGAATGCCACCAGCAGAAGGCTCATCAGCAGGAGCCAGTGTTGTTGAACCCATGGGCCCAATGGTCAACGAGTCAAGGTGCATAGTGCCGTGAGACATGTCACCAAGGAACTCTAGTATTTGATATACCCGATCTATGGCACAAAAAGCAATATCAAGTGACCTCCAGCGGTAGCTTTGGTCTTTGATGTCTCGAATAGCTTTATCCATTCCCAAGTGAGCGGCCCGCTTGTTTAGCTGGCTTATATGGTGTATGCTGGAGTGTATTATGTTGCAGTCCATTGGATTCTCCCACAAGCGGACATCGATCGCAGCCGTTTTTGAGCGTGACAACCAGAGACGAGTGAGTGCCTCTCCCCGTGAAGTGTCGATATAGGACCATATCAATGGCATTTCTATAGCTACTCGACGCCAGTGCACACACACATGAGAGCAGATGAGGGGAGCGTATAACTCTGTTGGGCGAGTGGATAGTATGCTGAATACGGCGATGAGAATATCTGCTGGCAGAGTTTGTGGGCTGAACACCGGAGCAGTCGCAAAATTGTTGTTTACTATTTTTGACGTTATCGTCGCAGACAGAAGCGAGGTACCTTCCTGCCAATCCATGTCCATGGTGTCGATAGAAGTGGTTCAAGGCTCAAGCGCAGTTGTCACATGAGCAATATGAGTTCCGTGAGCAGTCAAACATGTATAAACACAGTAATGCACCACCTGCATGTTCAGAGATGGTGATAATGTATAAACAGAGCATCGTTGGCTTATATCTCAGCTAATAGCAGGCCAAGCTTTCAACCACAACGAAAATCACAGCATCATGTTTCAGCTAAACAGTTGGATATATGTGCTACATAGTCTATCGTAAGGTGTTACATCATTACATATTCAAGGTGCAAACAACTAGGGAAATCAGAACAAAGCTTGTGAACAAAGTAAAGCTAGTTGTAACACTCCTACCCCCACCACTGGAGGTGGCTGGAGGTTGTGAAAGCCCCTGTGTGCAGCTTGAATTTGAGCTATACTGAATATCTGCGACTGTATTGCCAAGTGCACCCGTTAGATACACCAACTATTAGAGTTAATAAATTCAACAGACATGATCCTCCTGTGTTATTTCGACTGTCTTGAAGCATGAAGCTGACTTCTGCCCCACCAACAAGATCTACCAGCCACATGAATTTGTTATCGGTCTCGTTGTGTACTCCCAAGTCCCTGATGGCTGCAAATGGGAGTGGCCCGCTGGATGGCAAGATTCTGCGGTGGTACCATACAAATATAAGTAAAGTGGACACAAGTAAATATAAACCTGGACATACTGGATGCGCACTGGAGGGAACAAGGCCCACCATTCCAGTTCTACTTGCTGGCACTGGACTAGTGGAGTACTATGGGGCAAATGTCAGCCAGTTGAATCTATATACTTTAGCCCGGATTGGAGGCATGACGTGCGATGCCCATACAATCCCACGCACGATAGATCAGCAACTTACAGAACTGTAATCGTCGGAAACCCTTGGGCTGCGGTAGAATGCGCAACAAGGGTGACAAAAGATAAGGCGAAGATAAGCATGGCGGGATGCAATTCAAATCTCCGAAGGGAGGGACCACGCAACAGCAGCCTTTATATACTTACTTCATAACCGGCGGATAAATGCTACACTGCTTTGGCAGACCGCCAAGCACTTGAAACTTCCCACAGGAAGCGGGCTCGTTAACCGAGAACTCCGCTCCCCTTACAAGTCCCGCCGAAGTTTTACCCTTACACAAAGCTATACCTCCCGTTCCGCCACTGCGAGGTACCTATACAATAACCAGACTAAGAGACAAAGAGAAACGCCAGGCTAAATGCTATTCAACCAGACAGGTATATATGCACTAGCTTCCGATCTAGCAGACACTTCCACCCTGCAGCTAGTCGCCCACTTTCCGGTTCTAGTGGATTTATCGACAAGGAAAGGCAAGAAGGGGACAACGGCGGGGGCAGAGAACCTCATGGCTAAGCCAACAAAAGTAGGACTAGCTGCAGTAAGAAAATCAGTATATGTTATTCTCTCACTTCGTCTCGGGCATATATTTATACCCCCCATTGTGGCTTTACCAAA
Organism: Ceratobasidium sp. 414; assembly: GCA_019616945.1. NCBI lineage: Eukaryota > Fungi > Basidiomycota > Agaricomycetes > Cantharellales > Ceratobasidiaceae > Ceratobasidium > Ceratobasidium sp. 414. The sequence goes on from WSTK01000337.1 coordinate 29,214, forward strand.
TGAGTGCTGGACGGAGGCCGGGCACGTACCGCGCAGAGCGCTGATACACGATGTCAGTTGTGTGCGCAAAAGCAATTACGCTTCATGCGCATGCATCCAAACAAAACAGAAGCATTCGCCTCTGAACGCGTGTAACTCCACGGCCACCGATTTCGCTCCGGCCATGATATCCCCCAGATATAGTCAAAGAGAATTCATAAATGGTGGCGAGTGACGCATAATTGTTTCGCTTAACGAACGCCAAGCCCGACACCTGACGCGTGCAAAGCCCGGCATGGTAGCTCGACCCTGGGTATCGCCGGAGTGACCCGCTCGGACAGAAGTGCAGATGCTCATACGGTTGGCGAATGAGCTTGTCAACTCGACCAAGTGGAGCTTGTATGCTATCGGCACTTTGAAAATAATAATAATAGTGGCCCAGCGCTGAACAGTTCACGACCCCCCGATTCATGCAATCTAAACAATCCGTCTGGGACCTCACACACGGGCAACGCAATGGAAGAATTTGCATTTGTTTGCACTGGCTTGTGCGAATCACAACTTCTCCGGCGCTTACCCCATCTCTCTTTCGCCACATGTCGGATATTGCTCCCGCTTCTGCAGAGAGTTCCAGCGCGCCAAGCAGGGGACGAGGAAAGCGCGGCGGGTTTGGAAAGAACGTTCGCGCGCGGGGACGGGGCAAGAGGTTTACGACGCCCGCGCCGTTTCGGGTGAACCAGGAGGAAGAGGAAGAAATAGACGAGGAAGATGCGGAGAGGGAGAGGATAAAGTATTCGAGGCGGAATTTGGGCTCGAATGCTGCTCGGTATGAGGAACAAGAGCCTGATCCGGGTGAGTAGGATAATCTTTGTTGCAAGTAGGTAAAGCAATTGACTGTGATTGTAGAGGAGGAGCCTGAGCCTGAAGTGGACCTTTCGGCGTTGATGGATCGGCAAAGACTGGACGATGAGAATCGGGATGCGGTAGGCGCATCCAAGATTATTGAAGCCGATGACGACGATGTACGTATGTGGCTGTCTACACATTTGATTGACACTAATTAGACAACCGTAATAGGTTGACCATTCTTTGGCACGTTTTGGCTCCGGAGTGCCACTGGCAAATAGAAAGGCTAAGAAAGGAGTAATTGAATGGGACGAGTCGCTCGAGACGATGAAGCAGGAGAAAGAGAAAGCCGAGGCGGTTTGGGGCAAGTTTGATTTCCTGGCTGTTTCCGGCCCAACTCAGTGTTGTTTAGACTTGAAGGCGAGGTTCAAGAATGCTCCCCAAGTGCAGCCGAAAGGCGAGCGCCGAGTCGTGCGACAACGTGGGTGTTGGTATTCTGCCGTGGCACGTTGGGTTGACCCTCCGCAGCTAAACTTGCTGGGGACACCGAGCCGGGCGACCCGAAGAAAGAGATGGAAAACTTTCTCGACGACCTGCTCGACTAGCCGCGCGGAATTGGGAACCAATTGCATTGCCTTCTTGGATCTGGTGAGCCTTGATTTGTACCTTACCCACGACGTACCGACCCGGGGAGACGTAACAGACAAATTGACGCGCCCTGATATGTATTGAAATACACGGTCAGCGGTCAATCCTGCGTGTCCGGACCAGCGATCGGGCCGCCGGAAGGACACTGCTATGATGGGCAACGCGTGGGAGGGTGTAGATCGGACAGACGCATGCTAGACCCTGCGTTCGTTCAGCAAAATCGTTCGATTTCTGTGTGCGACATAATTATAGCATGGAGGTACTGTGGAGGTAGATTCGCACGAAAGGGCCGAACAAGCTGCGGCCTGCAGGAAAAAGACGATACGGGAGCCTTTGTTTGAGTGGGCGGATGACGCTCAACGCCACTGGACGTGCTCCGATCACTTTGCGACATCGGCAGCTACTACCCGGTACACCGGCAATGTGCGTGTGTCACTGCGGGGGTTGTTCGCACACTAGCAACAGCGGGTGGAACACCAGAAGCTCGCATGCAGCTCAACAATCACCAACACACAACCCGCGTAAATTTCAGCGGGATTTGTCACATGATAAGCGGGTCTTAGGGGGCCCCGGCGCGGCGGCAGTGGCGTCACAGTGTGGATTAGAAATCGAGGTGCTATAAATGTGTGTGGTGCATTGGAGCAACGAGCTGCGCAAAGCGGTGGTGACGCTGGGGCATGGTCTGGGCGGCCGCGCGTGGTGGGGGAAGGGGCATGGGAATGTTTGCCAAGAAGTCGCGTTGCTCAAGCATCGGCAGCCGGGAACTGGTCCCTGGTCAGGGCGCATGAACCAGCCGCAGTGAGCATCTGGGTGCTCTTGTCGAGGGGAACGGTGCGAGCGGTGGCAGCAGCAGTGGCGACGGCGACAGCGAATGGTATCCTGGCAGCGGTGACGATGGCAATAGTGGCGTGCAGAACGGCCGGCGCACGATAGGAGGCAGCGGCTCGGCGTCATGAGGAACATAGCACTGTCCGGGGTCTGTCGGCCCGCATGCGGAAAGGACAAGAAGCCGGGGACGGGACTCAAAAGCAGGCCTGCTGCGCACGCCAACTCGCACCCCCCTCCTCCCTCACGCCAGCTACGTCCACCATGCTCGTCTTCACCTCGCTCCTCGCCTTTGTCGCCTATGTCGCTGCCCAGGCCGACCCGTCCATCAGCACTCCGTAAGTCAACTCCCGTCCCTTGCGACATTTCAACCTGCTAACCGGCCATCGTAGGGCCGCGGTTGTTCAGTGCCAGCCCGCCCAGATTTCCTTCACTGCGTCGCATACTCCTGTCTTCATCAGGTAAGCGAGTCGCTCGTTTAGGCTCGACTTGTTGCTTATTGTATGCCGCAGCATTATACCTGGCGGGCAGCCCAGTGCTACGCCTCTGGAAGACTTGGGCCAGCAGAGTGCCTCTCCCTTTACTTGGATTGCGAACATCGCCGAAGGCACCTCGATTACTTTCCAGATCCGCGATTCGACGGGTGCAGTTGCGTACTCTGGTGGGTGCAGCTCAACTTGTACAGGCGACATTGTATTAACCTGTCGTTAGCCCCCGTCACCATACAGAATGGCTCAGACTCGAGTTGCATTGGCCAGAACCCGAGCGGTTCTGGCTCTCCAACTGCGACCGCTCCTGGTCCTTCGTCCAGTGCGTCAGCTTCCGGGGTTTCTACCCCGGTCTCCTCCCCATCCTCCTCCCCTGCCCCGAGCTCGAGCGTCGTAGTCTCGACGAGTTCGGCGGCCCAGTCGACCTCTTCCCCCGTTACGTCACCCGTCTCGACCCGCCCTACGGCGTCCGGTTCGTCGACCCGCGCTGCTTCGGCCACCAGCGCAACGCCCTCCGCTTCGACGTCCCCCAACGCCGCCCGCACCAACGCCAAGGTTGGCCTCGCTGGCCTCTTGGGTCTCGCCGCAGCTGTCGTCATGGCTTGAATCAACTTGATGCATGACGCTACCAACATGACTCATCCTCTGGGACTTTTGCCTCTTGTCTCGGAATGGACTCGATTGCACGGCTTGATCACTGAAATTGTTTCCTTTTCACCCGGATTCGCCTAATGCCCTCCACTCTTTGTTGTGCTTGTATCTCGCCGTTTTTTCTCTTTTCACTCTATTTTGCCTTTGTCATTTAGAGTTGGCCGGAGAGTTGTCTTCATTGTGCATTCTTGGACTGTTTTTTCGTGCTCGCCTGGTTCGTAAATTACTGCTTTGTTTTGTGCAATTCCAGGTGCGGCCATTGGTGATGCCTAGCGAGGTGTGATCATGAGATTGGTTCTACGGACCAAGAGGGGATCTATTCCGCAGGGTAGGACAGCATGTTGCCATGTACTTAACCCTGCACGAAACCCAGCGGTCAAACCGAATCGCTGTTCCTTTAGACTTCCGGACGGGGTGAATGCGGGGTAGCCCGTCGGCGCCAATCCATCATTGAACATCCCCGAAGTGGGCAGGCCAGGCACCTGTGTGCGGGCAGAGGTGTGTTTGTGATCTGCAAGACTATGTTTTATCCAGCGCCTGATAGTCGGGGTTTACCACGCGCGCCCATGCGCTATCTCCTATACGTCCGAAACAGGAAAAACGTGAGGCATATACATCTGAGTTAAATAGGATCGCCAAGGTCTTCGTAGCGCGATAGGCAAAGCGTTTCGCGCCGAGTGCGGTTCTGACGAGTTTGTTGAGCGTGTGCATGTGCGAGTACACATCATTTGTTCAATTATTCCCTTTCTTCTGCTCGGCCCCGGCGGATTGTCGGCGTGTTCGTGGCGTTTATTAGGATTAGACTTGGAGTTGTCAGGACGTAATGCGGGAATTTTGCAATGGGATCTTGGGTTGAGCTAGCGTTGTTTGAGATGGAATGACAAGGGAATATGGCCTATGTTTTCAGAGTCGTTGTAAGCGGGTGAAGGAATATTTGTTATTGGAATCATTTCTTGTGTGGTGGGTTTGGGTAGCTCTGTTGTTGAGGAGTTGCACTCGGAATCGAACCTGCTATTGAACATGGTGATGGTAAATACTCCGACCGAGGTGGCAACTTCCATCAGATTGGAAACTCGAGTACCGGGGCGAGCGCGTACACGAGCTTGTCTCTGGGCCGTGCTCAGCAAAACCGTTTTTTTTCCGGAGATCTTCTGAGATCTCCGGAATGCTGGAGCGCGGGGAGACACCCCCCCAAATCCGGAGCAATCCAGAGCTTGCTCCGGAGCGCCAGAGTGGTTATCTGGAGACATGACTCGTGATCCCGAGCCTCCAGAGTCCAAATCTTGTGCTCCTGAGCCTCCCGAGCCTAAGGCTTGTGCTACTGAGCGCTCACGAGCAGCCGCCCTGAGCTCCAGGCACCTGGCCTTTGCTCAGTACACACGGACTAATTAGGGCATTTATTTTAGGGCCAATTTATAGTATTAAGCTAGTGATATATACATGTTGTGCTTGCACCACTCAGTCCGTCTCCCACATCACACTCTACCTCATATGAAACGCCCTATGTTGACGGTAGAGGCAACATCAGCAAAAACGGTCTGGGCATTGTATACTCAGCAAAATCTTGTGGTTGTTATAACTTTTTATTAGCTGATATTACATCATTACCTCCTAAAGAAACCCCCTGGTTATATAGCTTGCTATTACAATCCATAATTCCAGCATGTAATTATGTTCAGTAATTAGAATTAATTACCTCTACCAATTACAACAGAGAATTAGCCCTAATGATACTATGACATGACCCAGAGGCATCAATCAGGCTTAGATATCTTATCTAAGATTAATCAAGCGCCCAGAGATAGGAAGATTAGATTGTAAATCTAATCTTTTAAATCTCATCTAATTGGTTAGATGATGCTTCCCAATCAATCAATCCACCGATAGAAAAAGCGAAATAAATGCTTAATTAGTATCCAAGAAAGACCTAAAATGGGTCAAGATGTTTCCTATTTTAGACTTAACATCAATCATATTTAGAGTGGGGGGTTTGATTGATCACGGAAACTGCTAGATACATTTGCAAATTACTAAACAGCATCAAAACAAAGACAAAGACAAAGTAAACAGAACCCCCAAGCTAAGCAAATGGGAGTAAAGCATAGTTAGATAAAGGTAACACAGCCCGATGAAACTGCACTCACCAAACGGGGCGGATCAACAGAGGAGGGATGTTGCCGAGGGAACATGAACGAGGGAATGAGTGAAGGCAAGGCAACGAGGCGAGGGTTACTATATAGTAGGACAGCATCAACAACGACATACGCCACGGGAAAGTGAGATGCGATCATGGTGCGGTGCAGCTGTGGTGCGATGCACCCTTTACCTTTACCCGAAGAGCCACAGCGAGATGCTTGTTGTTCCAGCGAGCCGGTCACGTGCCAAGGCCTGCTGGTATGCACTCGCGTCGACTCGCAACCCGAACATGCAGCTGCGCTTACCCTTGCCCAATTTTACAGCATCATATCCACACTCTCCCACAAGACACTTGAAGAGTTTTTGAGCATCTTGTGAAACGGCGGAGGTGCTCCACCTGTACAAAGACCCGAAACAAATGTACGTTCTTTGATTTTGTCATGTGCTGTAAAATTGACCTCGCTGGCCGACTTCCAAGGCGAACGGTCCACCCTGGATGTACAGTGGGACAGCCAAGTGAGCAACACGCCCGGTGATGCAGCCACTCCAGAGCTGGCTCTGCCGATGACTGCTCCAGTCCCAGCTGTGGTCTGGAACTGGACCTGCACATCAGCAAAACCATGTTTTCCTACAGTATGCTACATAGTGCTACATAGCTCTTTGTAGGGTCCAGTAGCATGGTAGGTTGATACCCTCTATATAGCAAAAGTGACTTACCACAGTTGACTACTGTAGACTACTGTATCTTCAGGATTCTACTGTAGCTTCTGTAGTTGGTACAGTCTGATGCTACTTCCCAGTCTGTAGCATCTTAGGTAGCCATATGTAGC
>WSTK01000338.1:0-35421 GCA_019616945.1 Ceratobasidium sp. 414
CCTCTTTCACTAGTTAGTACCCCGGTACCTCCTTTATCCAGTACCCTTTTGAGGACCGCGCGATCCACTCGCGACACTAATAAGGTTGCCTCAAAAGTACGATAAGATAAGATCCCAATTTGAAAGTGGTCACAAGGTTTGGCCAGCAAGGTAAAGCAGGCAACATGCAGGCGATGCCCTTGTGACGCGAAGGGTCTAACCCTAGCGTGACTTGAGCAGTCTGGACGCTCAAACTGCCATTTCGGCCTAAATTTTCTGGGTTTTTCGTCAGCAAAGACGTCGACATGTACGTTAGATTCCCAAATACACATTTCGTTCTCTGTTATATGACGGGGTTCTTGCCTCATTATGGTATCAGTGCTTATCACCCTCAGGGTGGTGGCGGATCGCACAGCCGCAGGAGTGATAACAGCTCTCGCGCTCACGTCGGGAAAGGTTCTGGGGTCTTCGCTCAAAGCGGAATGATTGGTCAACCCACGCTCGCACATCACCATCACGGGCCGTCCGCCAAAGCGAAAACTGGCTCTTAGAGCCAATGCGGTGGTAGCCAGTCACTCCATGGTCCATAGCTTTGTTTTCTAGCACGAATGTTTCAATATATTTACATTTTCATACAGAAAAGGCAAATTGAAGAACCAAAAGCAGAAGTAAAATACGAGGAGTTACAGAGTAGCATCAAGGTTGAAGACTCTTCACTGGCTCTGGACAATCTCTGGGATGTACAAGAAGAGGTTGAAAATAGGACAACCCACGAGTTGGAGCATGAACACAAGTTGAACAGTTGTCAATCACCAATCATGGCGCATGTGCCGGCAAAGCCAGACACGTCGAGGGAGCCTGAAAACAAGGACAGTATTGAAGGTTCCTCTAACGAAAAGGAAACCAGTATGAAAACTCACATCCAGCTTTTTCAACAAATCCCAACATTACACTGATGCATACCAACATGGACTGACCGGTCAGGAAGCAGCCTGGGCAAACAAAAAGTACCGCAGCCATCGAATGCTTCCTCCCAACATCAGGGAGGAGATTGATGCTAAGGTTCGCCGGCGAGTGTCATGTAGTAACATGCAACCCACAAAGAAATGAAGTTTTTGTGTATGCTCGGACCAAGGTGCATATCACAGAGACCCCGAACACGCTTCGTCTCTGATCAAGCCGTGTTATCACTCCTGCGGCTGTGCGATCCGCCACCACCCTGAGGGTGATAAGCACTGATACCATAATGGGGCAAGAACCCCGCCATATAATAGAGAACGAAATGTGTATTTGGGAATCTAACGTACATATCGACGTCTTTGCTGACGAAAAACCCAGAAAATTGAGGCCGAAATGGCAGTTTGAGCGTCCAGACTGCTCAAGTCACGCTAGGGTTAGACCCTTCGCGTCACGAGGGCATCACTTGCATGTCGCCTGCTTTAGATGGGTCTGTTACGCTCTTCCAACTCATTACTAACCATGTGCCGCTGCCAGTGTGTTTGTGATCGACAGGTTAGGATAACATATTTACATACACAGCACACTAGCTGATACAATTGTTTTACAGCTCTGATGCGATGACCTGTTCAGATCTGAGGCCACTGCCGAATACCCCTATTAGTGCTCGGTTGAGGACTAGCTGCAACAACTGGTATGGGGCTGTCCTTTCAGCACTTTACGCATTCTGGCTTTTGCACGAATCTGTGGTCACTTCATCAAGTACTCAAGCGAGAGAAGATACCTACTCGGTAATCATGTTTAACCATTTTGCTACCGTGAGTTCATCGCCTTGACCCCTAATCTGAACTGATGGCCCTTCGTTTTAGACGCGGATCGCCAACGACCTGGCTAGCACCACCGACCAGCTTATAAACCGGGTTATTCCACAACCTAGTGCTGGAGGCACGGATTTCCATGGGGCATTGCTTCAAGCTCAATCGTTGATCCAGACACATTGGAGCAGTGATAGGTACGCACCCGAAATAAACCGTCACTAGCTTGGTACAAGCTCTTAGGGCGTGCACCTGTGCATCCCATAGGGCGCCAGTCATAGTCTTTTTGTCAACCGGAAAATCCAGCATTAGTGACAATTCTGTTTACGATCTCTGCCGGATGTGTATTCGACTTGGGCAAGTTGAACCTCGTAACTCAGTGCAGTCAAGCGCTGATATTTGTCCCGTTTCAGCAAGCCTTTGGCTTTTTACTCGGTCTCGTTCGGCCCAGACGTCCGCCCTGCATCGCTCCGGCGAATGGCTGACATCGCCCATGAAGTCTACGCGTCGGCTCCCCAAGGTGCCCTTGGAAACCCCTGCATGTACACAAACGCAATCGACTCGGTAGGCACGCTTCATATTCGCATAATGCGCCGATTGCTCAGGACGGAACCTATCAAATCCAATTGGCAGACACGTTCTTGGGTATCGCCAACTCGTTGCGGAAGCCAAGGGCATCGCTGGATTCTGGAGGACGGTAGGCTACAACCACAAGACCTTGGGTCATAAATGAACTTAATTGAATCTCTGCCAACAGGCGTGCGATATAGTGAGTCCTGGCAGCCGCGTTCAGGTATTCTAAACGGGTGTATGCGTCTAAATGGCACCCTATGCACGATCAGAACATATGAACAAATGAATCTTTTCACGACACATACCCACCGAGCCACAATTTTAGACGAAGTGATCCAAGACTCCCGTAGTTTGAATCACGAGGGTGTGCACCATTTCCGCCGATACCCATTAGGAGGGTCACAAGTCACACGAAATGGATGTCCAAGTCTCAATGCGTGCTGTTTGGTGAACCTCTGCCATTCAACATCCAATCAATGCCGTCAGAATTCTCAAATTGAGCTCGAAAGCATGACGACCCTATTTCTCTTTCGTCGTGCTTCGACGACATGATGTCCCTCCCACCACTTTTACATGTCCTTCGTCGGGAGGCCCCGTGATTAGGTGGCTACGGTGTTCATCTGGGATCGGAGGAGAGTTGCCCCACCGCCGTTCAGGTCCGTGTAAAGTTTTCTCGAACTTTGATTGCGTTATTGTCTGAGTTCTCGGATCAACACCATTGGCTGTTAGAGCAGAACTTGAATAGCCACCTCGTGGCCAAGCAGGAATAAACTTGCCACCGCCCATATTCTTGAAAACGTTGGTGAATATCAAAAATTATACCTCAGAGGGGCACGACTTCCTTGAGTGGGCCTAAGTTGGATAGCCGAGTCTTCGGCACCGTGAGGAGTTTGCGCCGTCTTCAATTATATCGAGGCTGGACGTGCTGAGTCAGCCGCTTGATAACAAGTGATCGACAATGGCGCGACACCAACCCCACGACAGACTCGGAGTATGTTTCGCAATCATCATGACTCAAACGGAAACGTCGGGTGCTGGACTTCGATGCAATTTATTTTGGCTATTAATCAACAGTTTACTGCTCTGATTGTACCCCTGTAACAAACCGACTTGGCGACAAATATCTCCGTGCCACTGTCACGACTTATCTTTTCAGCAAGACACTGCTTGAATGGTCCCTTACGCATTGTGACTACGCACCACCGGTAGCCTCATTCGTGACCACGCGGCGCCTAGACAGTACTTTTTCGACACTACTACTCAAGCAGCTGTGTCCGAATACCCAGCACGGTTTCTTGGAGCACCAGCGGCGAGCCAACCCCATTTTGCGTTGACTCAACCTTCCTCTCCTTCGGGCGCAATCAGTATGACTACTCTTGGACTAGATAGAATATCTAATGTGATAGTTCAACACGCGGTGGCTCCAACATGTCCCCCAGCTCCAGACATGGGAAGGTTCTTCCAGATAGGCGCCGCGTTGATTCGGCGGGTGGCAACTCTAGTCGAGACCCAACTCATGTTCGCCTAAACGCGATTGGCCGATTCAACGTCCCCATCCCGTAACGCACGACAAGATTGCTCAAATTGCTCTCTGGTCGGCGATAGTGGCTCCCTTGCGCTGTCGACAGTCACATTATCACAACCCCATTTTCTTTGAGCCATAGATTCGGGCGTAAAGGTGGACCTCATAATGGCAAAAGATGAACACGTTGAACTTTCTGCACACTTTTTCGAGGCATAACCGCCATAGTGTCGAATCCGTGGTTGGGTCGCCTCTGGACGGCTATAACACTCCAACAATATCTCGCTTCGACCTCATCCCCCTGACCACAAGTTCTACTATCGCCATGAGGATCGTCGAACAAGAGGACGATCACGATTCGCTGAATCCAACCGACGATACCCAGCATCAAGACCATCCACCTACTAATTCGCAACCGTATGCCACCTCTGTCGTCCGTCGTCCTCTCCCCTTACGATATTCTTACTGTAGGCATCACCCACAATCCCCTTCTCCTCCGCAAGTGCCCTTACCGGAATCCCCTGTGGTCGAAAACACCATGCTTGGTATGCTATTTCTCATGCTTGTACGTAGATAGAGCGCTAAGCTTGGAATTTCACAGAAAACGAGACACTAAATAATCCGGGACAAGAAGATGAACCACCTAGTCAAGCCCACCATAGACCCGAGACCGGGGGTGCAAATACGCCTGAGGCTATGCCGCTTGAAGAAGAACTTGGCACCAACGACGCGGCGAAGGATGACCTATTGATGAAACTGCCAAACGTATTTCGACTCTTGGATTTGTACCAGGAATCTAGTTCTGGGGGGCTCAGTTAGTATATTCCCAGACACACCGCTAATATACTTAGGCTTTATATTTTCAGCGGAGAAAGTTCTGATCGACCAAAACTCCCTACGTCGCCTCCTCAGCCAATTGTCACCAGGCTCCTACGAATCCGTATCCAAGATACACTTCAAGATCTTGGACAAGGTTCGAGCATCATATTATAGTCCCAATCCTTTGCTTGTAGTGCTGACGCACTGTTTTAGTTAATGATTGAGCCCATAGGAGTTTACGGATGCGAACCCGAAATCATCAAGTTCCTACAAGGCGTGAACTGTTTGAGCGACGAGAGGTGCGTACCAGGGTCTCCTCGGTAGACGGTTTGTAACATTTTCATTAGCGCAAGGCTACTAGCTTCGTCCGTCGGGTCACCCGAGGTGCTGCGTTCTGGGTTATATCTCACTTTGCCCCAGCGGGATGATTCCCAAAGTAATGCCACATATCGTGCATACATCGTATATTGGCCCGAGGCTTCGACTTGGGTGGACGACGTCATATCATCGGTTGAAAAAAATAGAGTAACATTCATGCAGTAAGTATAGTTTGTCCTCGAACCTTCTGTCACTCATGAAGTTTGCACAATATGTAGCTACCTATCCAAACTGACTGACCAAACGATTGCCCTCGTTTCGGCAGAACAGGCGGAAGCAATGGTGTGGCCAGGCGACGTTGATTCAGATGACTCTGCCTCCGATATTGGCGACGACGAGCTGGCTGGATATAAGTATGTGGTCGACAGGGTGAAGGAGTCGGAGGAAGACGTTATTGTGAATCCGGGGTTTATGGTTAGTCTCGCCGTGAACCGATGTTCACGAACGTTAACCTTTTTTGGGTCAGGTCAAAGTTACACCTCGCGATGTTCCAGGAATCAACGATGCTTCGCAAATAGATCTAGTTGCTGGCGAAGAAAAGACAGGGTTACGGATTTCCTGGTCCAAGCCCGCGCGCAGAACCGGCAAACCTTTTGACGAGATCTGGACCGAACTGTATCTCCGGTCCGTAATCAAGTATGCTTAATCCAATTGCGACTCAATTTTTTCACTGACGGCCTATATCTATTTACCAGGTCAGCCGGACAACCTCTCATACTTGGACAAATACCGCTTGAACAAATCGTCACCCTGGGCAGCAACGGCTTGCGTCACTTGTACCCCCAGCTGTTTCATGAATACGACAACCTGGTTAAACTCGAATCTCAAGCAAGGATCCAGGGTTTGGAGGCGGATGCACTAGCCATTGATTCGCAGATTACGCAGGACGAGCCTCGGCTAAGGACATTTATTATTCGAACCATTCGAGAAATTTATCATGAAATATTCCCGTGAGTTTGGCCATTTTTCTATTCAACAGTCAAACTCACGATCTACCATGTGGCCAAAGCTCTATTGGTGTTGAACTGTTGCAAGCGGCTGGTTCGAATGATGACTGTATGAGCAATGGTACATTCCTTTCGTGACCGTGAACTGAGACTCTTGGATCTAGCGCTACTCTACGAGTATCCCAACCTGAAACGTTTATCCGATGATATCAAGCGCAAGCACGATCTGGGGACAGTCAACGATCCAACGTTCGAAGAGCTTAAACGGGCCTGGTACAACGCTCGCGACTTCGTCGCGCAAGATTCGAACATTTCTGAAGAACGTCACCACGATCACATGGAGTATGCCATACTTAGCGAAGCTGGCCAGAGCGGTGAACAATCTACCGGTTCAGGGCCAACACCTGAAGGGAAACTTCGGAAGATTTGGCAAGGTTTTCGGAGCAAGGCTGCAAGCCTCTTCTCACAATGGCCGGACATGTTCAGGGAGTCTCGGGATTTGAGGGACCCCGAATTCGTTGCATCGCTGCAGTCACTTCCCAATCATTACCCCGAGGTGGCCGAACTCAAAGCTCGAGTTACTTCATGTCTTCGAATCAATCAGGATGCGAGGGAAACGAGGCTTTTGAATGAATACCTGGGCAAGGTGGCAGGCGAAGCGAGGACCTGCCGGTTTGAAGCGCAAAAACAATTCCGTGGAGCTCAATTCGATTCAAAATCAAAAGCAGCTCTTTCAGATTTGCACGAACGATTGAAGGCAGCAATGGATCATCAACCCACATCGTACGTACGCAATTAACCAATGATCTTAATTTCTAATGTAGTCTACTTAGGAACATGACACGTATCGATTTTGTAAAGCCTAGGCCAGGTCTCGCCGTTTCATAATGTTCGAGTTAAACCAGCTGGCTGATGAAATTATCACTTTATGCGTCCAGGTCACAACGAATATCGCGTGCGCGGGCAATTAATCAAGAACTACGAACCACGGACCCGAGTCTTGATATACCCTTTTGAACTGACCGAGTACGATGTTCAACAGTGTGTCTCGGACGAATTTCATGTACCCACACCCAAGATTGCGCCGAGCCAGTACTTTAAATTTACTTTACCTGAGGGTCATACAATCGAGTGAGTTTACGCATGGAATCCCAAATCGAAACTGACGAACTACAAATGTAAATCTTTTCAAGGTTGCTGCAGCTAGTCCGGGACAAATGTCTCGTTATCATTGCGGAACCTGACGAATATCGTGTGTACATGGAAAATAATCTTCACCTGGGACACGCAATTCGGAACCGTTCTGCAAAACGGTACTTCAACCGAAATCGGGTGGATAGGAAGTGTATATTTGCCTTTGACCAGGCTACTCGTTCGCTGGCTCTCCTGTATGGCTTAAGGGTAAAGATCTCCCGGCTTGCTTTTGCCCTTCCCTTGCCTGTTTCGTAATGTTGACACAGATATCTATAGGACCGGCGGATTGTGATATACGGGTTTGACGACGCATTTTCTACTCTCGATCCACGCAGCACGACTTTTGCCCTCGGGGATTGGTACGATCCTGAGATTCCCATTGAAAAAATGTTTTTTGTATCGGGATCTGAGGACCTCTACCTTGTCGGGTCTTCGGGGGGCGTCAGGATCTTTTCATCAGGTAGTCGCAGGCTTCTGTGAGTTTTCAAAAACATCCGTGACACTCCTTGCACTGAACTCAACGTGGGAAACGCAGGCCCGCTTCAATCACAATCAACGAGCGTATAGTCGATGCCTTTTGCACACCGAATGGTTCTTGTCTCTTGGTCTCGATCGCCGTGGATGAAACTTTACCGCCTCGGCACAAGTTGCTCGCGTTTCACACGGCCTCGTTTGGATCAAATGAACATGGCATCCGGCCCGAATATACTCTCCCTTACTCTGGTACGAAGCGCTCTGTGACTTCTGTTCAAGGCCGTGACCGGATACATATACTTTCCTTGTCATCCGAGGACAAAACCATTACATCCTCCGCACTTCAAATCAAGCAAAAAGTCACAAACTTTGTGTTCCGTGCGAACCAGGCCGAGTCCCAGAGCCAGACAAGACGGACCACGAACAACTGTCTAATTGACTGCCACAAGGAGGTGTGGACTCGTTTTCCTGTTCTCCCAGCAGTTTCCCGCTCCATTCTATCATCCGATGCGCGGCGGCCCCGTAACCTTGTTTTCGCATCTCCAACAGACCTGGACTCAATTGGTGACTATTTCATTCGCATGTTGGAAAAATTCAAGGGGGCGACCCATAAACCTGTGGATCGATCCTTAGAGGGAATTTCGGTGCTTTCTTCATCGGATGCGCCCAATGCTCTGGTCCAACAAATTACTCCCTCAAAATACCAGTTAGGAAGGTTTACTGTCGAACTCTTGTGTCTCATCCCGCTGCAGTACGTCTACTACTATGATTGGTCCTCTCACTCGCTCGCTGATCCGCGATTTCAGCTTGGCTATAGCTCGTGATAATCGGTTTATTCCTCTCAAGGACGGCATCCAGGACGCAGATCATGAACGCTCCCTGCAAGGGGCGAACGTTTCCGCCATAGTTGAAAAACTGAGTCTAGGGTGGTACGAATCCATATTCCAATCATACATGGCTACCGATGTACGTCCCGTAGAAGTAGAGCGTATCGCGTGCTGACTCTGTTGAGTTGTACATTAGCCTGTTCGTGTGGTCAGCTCTATGGGTGCGCTTTACATTCCGGTTTTGCTTGATGGTTGATTGACCATTTTACAAACCGCCAGGGGAGCAAAGCGTCGGTACGCCCCACCTTGTCGATTTTTCTCATTCCCCCGTTGACATGCCCCCCGGCTCAGGCAAAAGCTATTGTTTGAATCATTTTGCAGGAACCTCATTTGCCGGGTCAGCCATGCGCACCACAGAAGGGGTGTGGTTGTCGTGCACTCCTACCGATGGTTATCTTTTGGTGGCATTAGATTTTGAAGGTGAAATTTTGCTTCTTCCATCGTGATTTATGAACTAACGCACTTCACTGTTAAAGGTGTACATTCAATCGAACGAAGTGCCGAAGAGGACGCACTTCTGGTTCTGTTGAATACAGCTATCTCCAATCTTGTGAAATAATTTCCTTTGAGTTTCTCTCCGGACCTTCCCGTGCTTATGGACCGACTTTAGATCCTATTTCGAAACAACTTTACCCTCTCCAAAGATGTCACTGCGTTGTTCACAGTGAGTCCTGGCAACACGCTCAGCCAGCTTATCATAGAGCGGTATCCCGTAGAGTTTCCAACAATCCACTGAGTTTCTGGATGCACAATCCAACCCAGGGCTATTCAATGTACGCCCCACACTTATAAAGCTATTCTTCAAGATACTGACAATTCCACATAAAAGTCAGAGTTAGTCTTGATAATCAAGGATGTTACGGAACAAGACTCCAAGGGGATCAAGAAAGAGTATGATATATCCATTACCAGGTCAACCCTACCCTGACAGACGTGCAGGTTTCACACCAAGTTGCAACAAATCGTACAACGCGAACAGGAGCAAAACTTCATTTCACAACTCCATCGCGATCAGACGATGATCATCCCATGGCCTGTCATCAATTCTTCCAAGTTCTATACTTTCTTCAAACTTCTTCGGCGTAGTCTAGAAAGCCAGGACATGAAATATCCAGGCGGAGGTGTTTTCCTGCATGAGCTGAAAACGCTCATGGCAAAGATCAAAGTAAGGTTACCATACTTCTAGATGCTATGATCTGACTTTGTCGCGCCACCTCAGGCTAAAGACTGGGGATCGTTAGAGCGTAAGCAACCTGGCTTGAGATAATGGGATTCAAAATGACGCATCGGCATACAGAGAATCTCGCTAAGCACCGCGCACTACAGCTGGGTGAACGTCTAAAATCAGCTCTTTCTCGGGGGCTTGACGAGCAAGGCGCTGACTTTTGGGGCCCACTCAAGGTTAGGCGCTGATATTTATTTGACTTTGAACCTTTTTTTTTTGCTCATGACACGAAAAATCCACCTGGTGTATAGAATCTGGACACCGACGAGGAACTACAAAATACAGACTCAGAAGTAGTCTTCTTCGTCCCTGATATCGTGGGGGGAAGTATTGTCGAAAACGAAGCCGCTATCCAACAGTCACTGCAAGCTCTGGTCGACCACTGTAAACCGACAATTGGATCCAGGCACATCTTGGGCGACACCGCGTACATTGAACGGCTAGAAGCACAGATTTCCCAATATCTGGGCCAACGCCTTGAACACGTCCGCCACTGGGTTCAGGAGAACGTGAAGCGCTTCCCCTCTGATAATCACGATATCCGTAACCTCCACGAAAGGCTTGACGACTCGGACTGTGCAATGCGCAATACCCTCCAGCTATGCTCGTCAGAATGCAAGCAGTGTCACTTGCGTTGTATTGGGCCTTACCGTCATTCTGGAGACCACAACTGCACCACCGATCATCGTTGCAAGGGGTTCTGCGATATTGTTAAGTCACACTCAACTCCAGTAGAATGTGGAGTGCGGTACGTAGGCATCCTAATGATCCTTCACAACCCGGTTGTCTTATCCCTCCACGTTTACCTAGCGCGGGCCACAACGGCCAGCACCTGTAAGTAAATCTTCTAAAGCCATTTGTTAAGACGCTCCTTACTCCAAAAACTCAGGTGCACCGTAAAAACTCATTTGTGTGGGGAAAAATGTTCGCTGAGTGGTAGGCGTGGGTGTAGTGCTTCGTGTGTCCAGGTAATATCCCGTTTACGTGTTATTGAACGTACAAGCATGTGATTTAGTTATGCTAACCCGCCTATTTGCTCAAGCCGCTTAAACATGAAGGCGAACACTTATGCTCCGCCTCGGTTCACTTCTGCGAGGAGGTTAGTTTATATAGGCTGCTACGGCAGCCGCTCGCTGACCTCCGTCCATTACACAGCTATGCAGCTTGTACGATGCGAACACCGGCTACCGCTGTCCCGAGCCTTGTCATGAAATAGGGTAAGCCTAACTTCCTGATGCGAGGATGAAATGCCCAAGATATTCACTATTTATACAAGGAGCGCCGAATCTCACACACGACATTCGTGTGTTAAAACAACGTGGTGCCCTATCAAATGCCAACTGTGTGGCGGCCCATGCTGCGAACAAGACCATTTCCACAGCTCGAAGCCGAACGCTATCCACTTGTGCGACCAGGACCACGCGTGCAAGGAGGATTGCGAGGTTAGGGGTATCTGCCGGGTTTGTCTTCGATTATCTAGGTCAGGAAAGTGCCACCACTGACCTAAGGCTCCAGATCGAAACCGAGCCATCTGAAGTCAAAGTGATGTTTTCTGGACGCCATGGCCTCAACATGTTCGAATACACAAAGTATACGCAAATAGCACAGCGAGAAAAGTGCTGCATCCGAATCCCACCTGGGGAACTGCGTCATCAGGGTTCACACATACATAGCACAAAACCGGGTATTATCCATTATTGCACCACTCGATGCGATGATTGCCAGTATTACTGCACGTTGCCGATAGGCGAGTAGATGCTTGGTTGGTACACCACCTAATTCTTATGTCCAAGCGATAGGGCATTCGCAGCGGCTCCACGACACAAAACATGGGTCAATGGTAGCCACCCAGTGGGCACTACAGGATACAAACCCAAACGCTATTCACCAAGTCGACAACCAGAAGTATGGATCTGGGGATGGAGGAGCGTCTTTTCAATGCAATTTTCTGTGCGCCGACCAAGGCCGACATGCGCATATAGACTATTGCCGTGGGGAGCATTCCGGTCCAAGTCGTGACCACCAGCAACACATCAACGATCGAATTTCTCCCGAGGTAGACCTGCCGAAAGATTGGATTTCGCACCAATTGAAGTGGGAGCGCAGCGGTAAGTTATTCACCCCACCATTGCCAGGAGACAGTCTGACTGATTTGGCGAACTACATCAGGATTCCGAGGTTTGTGAATGTTCCAAATTCGACCCGGATATTGCTTTGTCCGACTCAAATGATTGTGGCAGATCCTTATCCACAGGGATTGCAGTCGGTGTTTGCAAAATGGTCAGTAAAACAAGTCACTCCCATGGCCACCTAATGTTTACCCGCGCATAAAGTGACTCGTTCTGCGGAGGTTTGTGTTTCTTAAAAAGGCAATAAGTATGACCGTCGTCTCAAAGTCTGGTACTAGGTCCCGAGCACAAAGGCACAGAGCGGTCGTACTGTAATCTTCCTCTATTCCATGCGCCTAAGCCTCGCCAGCCCTCGCAAAGTGTGGGGTACGTATCAAGAGATGGGCATTCATTCGATTGTCAAGACCCTACTCGCCTCAACCAAGCTTATCACATGTATGTCATGCCCCCCACGCGTGCTCACGTCCACAAATTAACACACGTTATTTGAAGTGTCTTTGCTATTGATAGGTTAGTATGGAATTACCGAAGGGTTCCAATACTATTCTTACCGGGCCTTTCGTACCTAGCTCGTGGTCCATGACATCGTCGGACATGCAACCGCCTCTGCTTACCCCAGTCACCGTCATGTTGAAGGCCGCTTGCAATAATCGCTACGGTGCCGTCCTTTCGGCCCTCTACAGGTTTTTGAACGCTCGTGAAGCAGTCTTGCCAAGTGGGCAATCGCGAGAAGACGCGTATTCAATTGTAACTTTTGACAGTACTCCCAATGTGTGTATCACTAGTATTATAGAGCTGTGCGAGCACTCACTCGGGTTCTAGACCGTGGTTTCCAACGACTTCAGGAGTACTACCGACCAACTGTTGAGGCGGTTGATTCCACAACCCGGTCAGGGAGGAACCGACTTCGACTCGGCAATCGAACATATCCAAACGCTTGTTCAAAACAACTGGAGCAATGAGAGGTAAGCGCAACAGCGAAGTTCTCCCATATCAGGCCAAAGCTTTCCCGTTTTGCACGTAGGGCGCCTGTGCTGGTGTTTTTATCAGACGGCGAGGATAGTATTAAAGAGGAGTTGGTTCGCGACCTCTGTAGAATGTGCATCCAGAGGGGGTAAGTGCCTCTATCTCTGTGGCCGTTCTACCCGCCATACTCATGCCAATATCGCTCCAACAGCAAACCTCTTGAGTTTTACTCCGTTTTGTTTGGCGAAGATGGATCTTCTGAGCCGCTGGAAGTGATGGCCAATATTGCTCACAGTGTTTACGCATCAGCACCACCAGATACCTTCCCTGCTGCGCGTGGGAATCCTTGTTCCTTCAGCAAGGTCATCGACTCTGTGAGTTCACCTGATATTGGCCCTTGTTCCCTGCGAATATAACATCATCATAATGATTTTAGATTAACCTTTCGACCAAATTTTTGGACATCGCCGACTCCTTGCAAAAGCCGAGGGCATCGTTGATTCGTCAATCTCGGTAAGCGCCAAGCAAAATTTCGCCTGCTTTTCTGATCGTGCTGGGTTTACAGGAGGATGATATGAAGTCGTCGTGATATTCAGTCTTTGTGACCATAAGTGTACAGGATGTATGCGTACTCAATCAATGAAACAAGCCAATGATTGTTATAAGCTTTGAGCAACACTCTATTTAACGTTCCGCCCGGCATGCTCATTTGGCCAATAACGCCCCGATAGAGTCTCGCGGCGTCGGCTTGGAAAGAACGACGAGATGCTGCGTATCAAGCCGAACCCCGGCGTTCCAACTCGGCAAGCTGAGGGCGGACCTGTGCCATTCGACCGTCATTCAACGTCGTCAGGGCTCTCAATTTGAGCTCGAAAGCACGACCACCCTATTTCTCTTTCATCATGCTTCGACAACATGTGGTCTCATTCGCCATTTTTACATGTCCTTCGGGGGGTATTTCGATTCCCGTACCGGGAGGCTCCGTTATTAGGTGGCTATGGTGTCCTTCTGGGATTGGAGGAGGGTTGATCCACCACCATTCAGGTTCGTGTAAAGCTCTCGAACTCTGGGCTACCACCTGGGTTCGGATCAACCCTGGAACCATATGGCTATAGAGCAGACTTGTATAGCCACCTCGTGGCCGAACAGATGAGGAATAAGTTTGCCACCGCCCATATTCCAAAAATTATACCTTAGGGGGCACGACTTCCTGAGTAGACCTGGGCAGCTGGAGAGTGTCTCCTAATGCCGCGGCCATTCATCTCCGAGTCCTCGGCGCAGGAAGCTAGCCATCCTAGTTCATTCATCCTATTGTGCCTCGTTACGAGAATACCCCGCTCCGCCATGATTCATATGTCCATCCCATGCCAAATTGAGTTATGCGGTGTCTTCTGACTATAGTAGTATAAGTCGCATCGCCTGGAACCGATTGGATGGCCAGATAAACTTTATGGGCACCATGCGGTGTGGCTATCCGGAGTAGCCACTCCGTGATATACACACCACATCATCACCACCCCATTTTCTTCGGAAGCTTCCTACTAACAGGCACGGGTGAAGAAGATTCCGTTTTTGTGTCTGAGCATCGGGCGCGTTCTTTTTGCGCACTTTTAGGGACATTAAATTTGCCACTTGGCCGTTGCTCCCGTCACTTTAAGACGTCAAGAATTCGGCGTTTTCTTCATTACCCCTCTACTAGCCTCATATCTCTACACGACTTACTTGTGAGTAATGAGGAATCAAAGTTCGGAGCGAACTGGAGCTCCTCCAAACACCTTTGGTGATGCGCAAGCACGAGACCACACGGTCAATTTACAATCGTAAGTCGACCTCAACATTTCTCGCTGCCACCGCAGGGCACTATAAACCATGCGTGTAGTTCAAATACGGCTTCGAACGCAACACAGCCAACTCAAGCTGATTTAACGGCGGACTCCCCTCCCACTCGGCGTCTGGACCACCAGGTTACGACTCCAGATGCGGCCGACCTCGCGGTTCCCGGCGACGGGGAGCCGGAGCACAAGTCCGCCACGAGTGATCTCACCGCCCCAGGAGATAATACCCATGCGCCTACAAGCAGTGACGATGTCGACATGGTTGACGCACAGGCAACTCTTGAAGGGCCTCAGCGTGAGGATGACACCACCGATCGAGACGGTCTCAAACGCGCCCCGAATCTATTTCGCCTGCTGGACCTCGTAGATGAACATGGGTTGAGTGGGATTGGTAAGTTTATCGTTTTTGACCCGGAGGTTGCGTGACTCACCTCCCCCTCACCAGTTGAGAAGATCGTGATCGACCAAACCTCGTTGCACCGACTGCTCAATACCGTCCAGCCTGGATCCTACGACTCAGTTTCAAAAATCAACTTCAAGTCGTTGGATAAGGTACTAAATCATTCTCGCACGCGCTCTAGCCTATGAAAGCTCATTTTGGACATAGTTGTGTATCAAAGCAACAGGGCTGTACGGTACTCGCGCCGAAATTGTCAAGTTCCTCAAGCAGTCTCAATGTCTCAGCGACGATGCGTGAGTGCAATAAGAACGCCCTGCGCGTTGATAGGCTAAACGATGCAAATCAGGGCCGCTTTTCTATCTGGCGGAGTCACGTCCACGGTTGAAGCTCCGTCTGTTTTGCGCTCGGGCTTATACCTCATCTTACGATCTGAGGACGAGTCTCCAGAAAATCGTATCAAGCAGGCGTATATTGTCTATTGGCCGGAAGAGTCGACGTGGGATGACCAGGCTGCGTCGTCTTCCGTTCGACGAAATCGAGTGACGTTTATGAGGCAAGTGAGCGAAACGTTGTATTGTATATCATTATAATAACATCGCCATACATAGATATTTAACCAAGCTGGCAGAACAGATTATCGCACTCGTTTCTCCAACTCAAGCAAGTGCTTTCATCTGGGATATGGGAGCCCGAAACAAGGACCTTCCGGCCGACCAAATGGACAACGATGACGAGTCTCGCTTATTTTCATTCGAGGTCTCCAAGTCGCTCGAGCAGGAGGAAGACGCTATTGCAAGCCCTGGATTCACGGTGAGCTGGCGACGTAAATTTCTCGGATTTCAACTTATATACGCAAGCAGGTGCGTGCCGACTCCAAGCACATTCCGGAGAACCCAAATGAGCTGGAGATGAGGCTGGTTCCAGGTGAACATAAAGCGGCCTTGTTGGTTTCGGTTCTTGAGCCCCCCTTTACACACCATAAGTCGTTCAGCAACGAGTCCATTACCCGGATGCGACTTCAGGATATGATCAAGTGCGTGTTATCGACTTTTCAACTAAGTTACACTTCTAAGTTTCTGGGAGTGTAGGGGAAGCGCGACTCTGCCACAGGTTCAACTCGGGGATTTATCCTCTGATGGTTTGATGCACCTTGCCGAAAATGGACTGCGCGAGAAATACCGTGGACCTTTCCAGAAACACGAGCAGCGTATACGCGATCTGAAGATTGCTCGTTTTGATATGGAGACCCAAGATAGGAAGAAGATTGACGAATCCATCGAACGGGACACTCCTATGATACGAGACGAGGTCCGGAATGCCATTCGAACCCTTTATTGTCGAGTTTACCCGTGAGTATGATAGTTCCTCCTTGAAATGCTGCACCCGGTGAATGGTCTTGTGCAGTTCGTTTAAGGTCACGATGGATATGTCCCACGATGCCGAAGCGAGTGGTAAGGTGGTTTCTTATAAACCCGAGCTTTTATCCAGCTAAGGTCTTATAGTTGCCCTTCATTCACGCTACCCGAGGCTGAGCAAGATCGAGGACGAGGTTAAGAAGAAGAATAAACTCAGCTGCGTTTCAGATGAATGTTTTCAAACCGTCAAGTCCAAATGGTTCCTTGTCCGCGACTATCTGACAACCGACCCGACTCCGTCCGAAAGGGACCAGGCCAGATTTTTGAACGATATTCTCAACGCACCTCATGAAGGCTCGTCATCGAAGCCTCTAGCCAAAAATGCGGGGGACGGATTGGTCAAGGCAGTTGTTTCGGGCTTCAAGGCTGCAGCTACTGTCATCATTGGCAGTTCCAATAGTCCAGATGCCAAGCAAAAATCAAACCAAGAACACCTGCCTCTAAGCGACCCGGAGTTTGTTTCTCAACTTCAACTACTCCAGGAATCTTTCCCCGCGCTCGGGGAGCTCACCAAGCGGGTCCATCAGTGTCTTGAAATCAAGCTATCTAGCCTCGAGGACAACACTTTGACGACCCAAGCACAGAAGGTCATAGATCCCGAGCGGAAGCATCAAACCGAGGTAGCAAGTCGAGCTCGTGGTGAAAACTTCCGGCACGCAGAGGCACAAGCTTTCGAAATATTGGTTTCTGAACTGCGGGGTGCGATGTTTACGACTGCTCCGTAAGTTCAACCCTCTGCGCTTTTTGTACCTCCTCTAGCTAAATATTTACCTGGCCAGGCATGTGATCTTTGTGGAGTCGTTGGACAAGTCTGACTCTCGGCCTATTTATGGTTGGGGCAACGATAGTGAGCCTATATGCCTGTTGGTTTAGCCACACATTGTAACTAAAGCTTCTTCCAGTCTCATACCGGTGGAGTGGCAGGCATGTCATTCGCCAGGACGCTCAAACTCGTTGCCGTATTTATCCGTTGGAGCTTACCGAGCAAGACAGTCAATTATGCCAATCCGACGAAGCATACGTGCCCTCACCAAAGCTTGAATCGCGCCATAAATTCGAGTTCGCACTCGAGTTAGGCCGAAAGATCGAGTAAGTGACGGTCGTCGTACTGATATGCTTGTCCCACGCCCATGACGTTGTATGTTTAGGTTCCTTCAGCTAGTCCGCGACAAGTGCCTCGTAGTAATCTCCGAAAGCGGAAAGTCTCATATATACATCGAAGACAAGGTCAATCTCAACCAATCCATCAACACGAAGTACGGCAAGATTACTTTGCACCACGATTCGCTTGGCGGACCGCGGTGTTTGTTTACGCTCGACCAAACCACCCGATTACTTGCAATTGTGCACGGTGAAAAGGTCAGAGCTATTTTGATTTTCTCGAGAATGGAAGTTGGGACATAGTTTTACTTTTAATTCACAGGAGCTGAAACTCTCCGTTTATATATTCGACGAGCTGTTTGGCGGACTCCGAAGCCGAGGCTCACCAATCTCGCTGAAAGGCTGGTACGATGCGAACGTGCGTATCGACAAGGTTTGCTTTGTTTCCGGAGCGGAAGAAGTTTGCTTTATCGAGGACTCTGGGCGAGCTCGCATCTTCTCGCTCATTACTCAACAGTTTCGGTATGTGTGACTTGATGGTAACCACCTTGAATTTTGCTGATTGGATCTCAACGCATACACCCAGCACCGCAACGCTTCAGATTGGCTCACATGTCATCGACGGCTTCTCCGCACCCGATGGGTCGTGTTTATTTGTCACTGTGGCCGATCAAGAGGCGCAGCCGCCGCGCGAAAAGCTCTTAGCATTCCATTGGGCGTCGTTCGGATCGAACCAGAGCGGGATTCACGTAACCGATTTACAACCCTCGGATGCGCCTCGAGTTGTTACTAGGCTTGAAGGCCGGGGGCGCAACCACGTTTTAACTTTCTCAGCCGCACCACGCAGTGTGGGCTCGATGATCATCCAAGTCAAACAGAAGGCGACCGAGTTCTCTTTCCGCTCGAACCGTGAAACCACTAGAGCCACGGCCGTCGAAACTCTCAACAACAGCTTACTCGATTGTCACCTTGAAGTATGGACGCGCTTCCCTGTCGTGCCAGCCGTTTCGCGGTGCACGCTTTCTCCAGTTAATCGGCAACCTCGGAAACTCGTTTTTCAGTCTCCTGTTCCTCTGGCCGAGCTGGGTGATTACTTTGCAAGGATGATCTCGAGCTTTGAGCGAACCACACGAAAGCCAATGGAGGGCAGTCTTGCTTTGATCTCTGTCTTTTCGACCGCAGGTGGCGATGCAAGCCTTGCTGACAGCATCTCTGAATTTCTACTCGGGAGTTTTATCGTCGAGCTTCTTTGTCTTATCCCCTTACAGTATGTCTGAAATTCCACTTGCACCCGAACATTGGCTAACTGGCATTGCCCACCCCTCAGCCTGGCTATTACACGCGAAAATCGATTCATTCCGCTCAAGGATGGAGTTTGGGACCCGGCATACGAACGCTCTCTCCTCGGTGCGGATGTTCCGGCAATAATTGACGCATTAAGCCTTGGATGGTACGAATCGTTGTTCCAGTCCTACATGGCAACCAAGGCAAGCTACATTATCCTTGTGATAAATCATCGATAACATTTTGACCCTGGTTGTTTGAGCAGTTAGTCCGAGTCGTCAGTTCAATGGGTGAGCATACAGCATGTGATGTGCGACTGTTAAAATGACTAACCTGGCTCCCTAGGTGAACAAAGTGTTGGTTAGTACTAAGCAGCGATCAACTAAGTCCCCCTCGCATACGTGCTGACCCACCATGTTGGCAGGAAAAAGCTATTGCCTTAACCATTTTGCAGACACCTCGTTTGCTGGCTCGGCCATGCGTACAACTGAGGGTGTCTGGCTTTCGTGTACACCAACTGAGAGTTATCTACTTGTTTCGCTCGATTTCGAAGGTGCGGGATGTTGTGGTTCAATGTTGTTCAATCTACCTGCTGAGATTCACCTATGAATTATCCGTAGGTGTTCACTCAATCGAGCGCAGCGCGCAAGAAGACGCACTTTTGGTGCTGTTCAACACCGCGGTGTCTAATCTTGTATGTTCCTAATATGCGTGTTAACTCTCAATATGCTAAAATAATGTTTGTAGGTGCTATTCCGAAATAATTTCGCACTTTCAAGAGATATTGCCGGACTCTTTACAGTAGGTTCGGAGGTTCGGTTTTCACCTATGCTCATTCGCCCTTGCATTGTATCACAGAGCTTCCAATCATCCGCCATGGTTCTCGACCCGAATGCGAATAAAAGCTTGTTCAACGTACGTACGGCACGCACACTTAGGCATAGATCTGATACTCAGTGGCGGATAGTCAACCTTGGCTATTATCATTAAGGACGTCACCAATTCTGACGCCAATGATATCGTGAAGGAGTACGTCACCTCATCTAACAACGTGCCCATGCTCTTCCCTAATCCTGGCACACTCAGGTTCTCCCTCAAGTTTCGGCAGATTGTCGAAAAGGAGCAAGATCAGAACTTTATTTCGCGCTTGCATCGGGGCACATTCAGATTATCCCATGGCCAGTCATTAACTCGCCTAATTTCTACACCTTGTTCCGTCACCTGCGGCAGAACCTGGACCGACAGGCTTTTACGCACGGTACTGGGGGGGCTTTCCTACACAACCTGAAAACTCTGATGGCAAAAATCAAGGTAAACGCGCTGTTAATACTGATTTGTGGCTTCCTAATTTGGTTTAAAACTTCAGGCCCAAGACTGGGGTGCATTAGACCGTGAGCTCCAGGAGTCCCTGCAAAACAGGCTCGCTTACTCACATACTCCTGTAGAGAACCTGGCCGCCCATCGTGCTAAACAACTGTTGGAACGGCTCCCACACACATTGTCTTATGGTCGCACTGAAGAAGGGCCACTCAAGGCAAGTTTCTGAAGGTTTTGACCCGTGTTTTAAGCTTAGTTTAGACCAGAACGTGGACACCGATGAAGAGTTGGCCTCCAACGATGAAAGTGTGGAGTTCTTTGTCCCCGAATTTGCTGGAGGAACTGGCCCCGAGAACGATGCATCCATTGAAGCGGCCTTGCACGCGCTGGTCAGGTCCTGCGGCTCCACTGTTGGCCCAAGACAGCATGTGCCTGATGGGACATATGTTGAAGCTACGCAGGACCTACTCTACAAAGCCCTTGATAAGCGCATAGATCATGTTCGAAATTGGGCTATCATCAACGTTGCGCGTTTCCCGCCGGGTAATCAAGACATTCGTAACCTGTTCAACAAAATCAACGGCGCTGCACTTGCAATGCGGGCAGTGGTCCGAATTTGCTCTGCTAGATGCTCGGGCTGCGAACTGCTTTGCCAGCTGCTTTGCCTTCGGCCATACAGGCATGCAGATGACGGGCACAGCTGCGGAACCGACCATCAATGCGCTTTTGATTGTGCAGTCACCCGGGAGCATCCAGAGAGGGAACCTTGCGGTTTACCGTGGGTGTATATTTCCCCTCATGTTTGGAACCTGCTCTTATATGTTTTACAACTTTTCCTTTGCTGCAACAGAGCTGGTCACTCAGGCACGCATATGTGTGACAGGTTTAAAATTAATAGCTACACCCATATCCTAATCTCTGTTTCGCAATAGGTGCAGCGCGAAAGCTCACTCGTGCGGAGAGGGTTGTCATTTAAGCAAAATGAGCGGTTGTGCGCGATCTTGCATCAAAGTGTGTTAGCCCCTTCTTCCGCGCTTAAGCCGCTAAACCAACTCTTATTTAATTGCATCGATAGCCACCGTTCCACGAAGGAGAACACCTGTGTTCAGCACCGTCTCACCTTTGCGGAAAAGTAAGATTACACTGGGCATTCTTATAAGATGTTGCCCAATGAACTTGCAACTTAGCGCTGCGATCTTCGAGACGCTGGTCAACGTGGTGCATATAGCTGCCCTGGAACCTGCAGGAAACCTTGGTATGCCAGTGTTATTTACAGGAGAAACTATCTAATGCTGACAACCATATCTGTAGGGATGAGCCACACTCTCAACATGTATGCGATAACGCCCGGGCTTGCCCCATCGAGTGTGCGCTATGCCGTCGACTTTGTTATAGCACGGATCACTTCCATGGGTTGGACTCCGCCGCTGTTCACCTCTGTGGTCAAGAGCATAGCTGCCTCAACTTGTGTGATGCTAAAGGTATCTGCCAGGTCCGTGATAGGCGTCCGCATATACGAACATGAACTTAGCTTACACTTGGTTTACAGATTGAAACTCGACCGTCTGCTATCCAAGAGCAGTTTTCAGGCAGGCACGAAGCATTTCAGTACACCCGCTACTCACAAGTCGATCGACGGCTATCTTGTGTGGTGCCAATCCCACCTGGGCAGTTGACTCACATAGGGCCTCATACCCACAGCACAGGCGACGACGTGTTCCACTTTTGCGATGTTCGGTGCCCAAACTGCGAATACCTTTGCA
Organism: Ceratobasidium sp. 414; assembly: GCA_019616945.1. NCBI lineage: Eukaryota > Fungi > Basidiomycota > Agaricomycetes > Cantharellales > Ceratobasidiaceae > Ceratobasidium > Ceratobasidium sp. 414. The sequence goes on from WSTK01000338.1 coordinate 21,981, forward strand.
CTTTGCCACTCGGCAAGCACCATTCATTACCAGCTCGGCCACGAAACTAAATGTTTTTTTCTCGTTGGTCAGGGCACCCGCAACCATTACACGAGACAAGTCACGGGTCGATGACAGCTACGAAGTGGGTTGTAGACGGAGATGACGCAAACCCAGTATACGAGTTGCAGGGGCGCAAGTTTGGGTCCGGGGACGAAGGTGCTCCGATGTTGTGTTCTTTGGTGTGTGCCGCTCAAGGAAGACACGCTCACATTGACTATTGTCGTGACCCCGACGACTGCAACGAGCCGGACTGTGAACACATCAGTGAGCGTATGCATCCAGAACCCGACCGCCCGAAAGATTGGATTTCGCACAGCTTATGGTGGGCACGAAGCGGTGCGTTGACATGTTGCCCGATGTTTTCTACTGTGTTAACTTATATGTAGGATTCAAAGGTGGGAATATCGATGTTTGAATACAGCTAGTTTTAGTACCTCTGGCTGAGCTCAACACAATCACGTCAGATCCCTACTCACAGGAGGAGCAGCTTGACTTTTCCAAGTGGTTAGTAATTTAACCTACAAATGTAGAATCCTTACGTAAGATCCCGTCCTCTTAGCGATGTACTTTGTGCCGGTAAGTCTGCCGCTCACTATTTCTACCACCCAGTTTTAAGCCCCTTACCTAGGGCCCGAGCACGAAGCTACAGCCACTGCCTCCGCAAATCCATCACATTGCACGTTGCCTATTTTCCACCAACCCCATATTCAACAACCCACTTCTATGTCCGGACACGTTTCACTGGATGGGCACGAGTTCAACTGTCAAAATCCATCTCGGCTTCACCAGGCATACCACATGTAAGTCAAGTTGACATGCCCCTTTGTCGCCGGTATTTACCATATATCACTTTCAGCGTATTTGTCATCGACAGGTCCAAGCCCATGTCACTATTTCCACTCTACTCATTACTAACACGGTCTGCAGTTCCAGTTCTATGACTCTTTCGGATCGGAAGCCACTGCCAAACACCCCTATTAGTCCCCGGTTGATCGCTAGCTGCAACAACCGATACGGTGCGGTACTCTCAGCGTTGTATGCCTTTTGGCTCTCACGCGAATCGGCTGCTGCTTCGTCGAGCACCCAAATGAGGCAGGATGCTTACTCTGTTGTAACCTTTGATCAATCTGCTACCGTGAGTCCGCTAGTTCTGCTCCGGACCCGCTGTTGATTTAAAAAAAATCAGACCCGAATCGCCAATGATTTTGCCAGTACCACCAACCAACTCATAAGCAAGCTGATTCCACAAACGGGTTGGGGAACGGATTTCCACCGAGCGTTGCTTCAAACACAAGCGCTGATCGAGGCGCATTGGAGCAGCAACAGGTATGCATACTGAGCGTTCAGGCCTGTTTTCGCAGCTTGAACTTGTTTGACGCATAGGGCACCCGTTATTGTATTCTTGTCGGATGGGGAGTGCAATATTGGCGACAATCCCATCTACGATCTTTGTAGGATGTGTGTCCGGCTCGGGTAGGTTACGGGGTACAGTCCAACAGTTCGAAGCTCTAACCTGGTTCCTTTTCCAGAAAGGCAGTGGCGTTTTATTCAGTTTCATTTGGCTCTGATGCCTACTCAGCGTCACTCCGGCAAATGGCTAACATCGCACATGAAGTCTATGCGTCAGCTCCCCAAGATGTCGTTAGTGCTGCCCGAGGAAACCCCTGCATGTACACAAATGCAATCGACTCGGTAAGAACATTCCATTTTCGCATAATGTCCCAATTACTCAGGAAGAAAATCTATCAGATCCAACTGGCAGACACGTTCTTGGGTATTGCCAACTCGTTGCAGAAGCCTAGGGCGTCTCTGATCGGAAATGCTGGAGGGCGGTACGGACCAAACCATAAGACCTCAAATCATTAACTGACCGAATTTCCGCCCAACAGACGCGCAATATATTGACGAGGGAGTCCTGATAGCCACGATTCAAGTTTTCTGAATGAGTGTATGCGTTTGGATGCCACCTCATGTACGACCTGAAATACAAACAAATGAAATCTCGACATGTATCACCAAACAACAATCCCAGGGTAGGGGTTGTGCAGCCCACGATTCAAGTAGTTTTGAACTGCATGGACGCGCGGTCCTCGTGTCAACGGCTCACACCCGACAAGACGCAAGTCATACCAAATGGATAATCGGAACCAACGCGATAACACTTAAATAGACTTTACTTCCAAGCGAATACGAGCGCTCGTCTGTTGTATGAATAGCATCCCCTGGCACCACTCCAACGCCTCGCGGCTGGCGGGGTGTCATCGACGATTCCTGCCTGATACAGTAGCTCAGATTTTATATATATAAAAAAACATATGTACCCTCTGCCACTGTCACCCCGTGCAGGCTACGCTAGGCAGGCTGATCTCATATATCATCAACTGTGGGACTCTTTGACCTCGGCAGCTGTGACGGAATCAAGTGCGAGCGCATACACCCAGTACTGGATCGTCCAAAGCACTTGATCTCGCCCTGACAGCCTATGGCGGGCACGGAGTGGCATGCGCTATTTTTTGTTCTGGGAGTTACATATTTCTGATATACAATACTTTCAGGATTCAGACATGGGACCGTTAGTGATGGACAACCTCCTGACCGGGACTGAACCCTCAGTCGAACTAGGCCTTTGCTCGCGAGTGGAACAACTTGGGGTTTCCGGGTGGTGAGTGGGTTAATCACAAAACATAGAGCCTAAACTGGAATACTCCTCCGTGCTAGCAACGTCCTTCGCACTGGTTGGCTCTTCGCTCGCTACCCTCTCAAATTAGTCCTAAGCACCATATTTGCTTCCCAGGCCCAGAACGTGAAAGCCTGGGTTTGCCTCATTGGCCGGCGACGCTCGCCTGCATACCGCTTTAATAGATTCTGGCACGACCACTCATCAAGACACATTGAGGCTGAAGACCCATAGTAAACGGCGCAAGGTTTGGGATGGCTCGTCACCGTGACTTTCAGGGAATGTCCGGCTAAGTTCGATCCAGAAATCGCCGCCAAATCTCGAGCTTTTGGGGGTCCCAAGACGCATGATCTCACAAGCGACAGCAGCCACTTTCTTGTGTATGACCGAATTAGCCTGGTGTTGTACGTAAACGTTTCTCTTTCTGGGGCAATGTAAATTTTACAGCTTATTTCTGGTGGCTGCGGAGCTCTTGAATCGGTGCCCTCCAACGCCGCCACCATTCAACTCCGAGTCTCCGATGGTACCTCGGCATCCTTGTTCATTCACCGGTATTGTGTCTTATTGTGTCCGATTGCAAGAATACCCCGCTTCGCCACACCACGCCAACTTGAGTTGCGTGTTATCATCTGACTCACATCGCCCGAAATCTGATTGGACGGCTGGGCGAACTTTGTGGATCACATGCGATGTGGCCACCCGGAGTAGCCACTCCGCGATATACACATCACATCGCCACCGCCCCATTTTCTTCTTATGAACAGGCACAGGCGGAGAAGATTTCATTTTTGTGTTTGAGCATCCGACGCATCATTTTTGCCCGCTTTAGGTATTAAAGCTGCCGCTCAGCCGTTGCCCCCACCGCTTTAATACGTCGAGGACCTGATATCTCTTCCCCACCCCTCTACCACTCTCTATACAACCTACTTGCCAACAATGAGTAATCGAAGTTTGGAACGAACTGGAGCCCCTCCGGACACTTTCGACAATGCACAACCACCGGGCCATATGCTCAATTCGCAATCGTACGCTGGCCACTTCGCTATTCAGTCCGCTTCTGACATCGTATCATAGGTATCGTCAACCGGCCTTGGTGCCTGCGCAAGTGCCGTTGCCACAATCGCCAGTGCTTACACCAGCTACCCTCGGTATGTTGCTCTAGTACTCACATGGCGGTTGCTAATTAAATTGTACGCTTTTAGTTGGTGGCACCCCGGATAACTCTGGAAACCGCTCGCACGATAACGAGGGCAATGCGATACCGGATAGTCCGGATGCTGACGTCGAAATGTTTGATGCTACGTCATCGTTCGGGGACCAAGGTGGCGGCGGTCCTGCGAAGGACGACCTGCTTTCAAAATTACCTAACATATTCCGCCTCCTGGATCTTTATCAAGAGATCGGCTCTGGCGGACTAGGTCAGTATCTCCACACGACTGATTGCTCACGCTAATATGGTTATCTACAGTCGAGAAGATGATCATCGACCAGCATTCTTTGCATAGTCTTCTTAATACTATGTCCCCCGGATCCTACGAATTACCCTGGAAGATAAACTTCAAGCTCCTAGACCAGGTTCGGTCGTGTTGTGCTTGTTGGCGGTGGTGCTGATAGTTTGTTGTGGCATGTTAGTTGGCTATCAAGCCGATTGGCGTTTACGGATGCAAACCTGAGATCGTCAAATTCCTACGAGGTGCTGAATGTTTGAACGAGGAGACGTGGGTACAATACATCTGGTCGCAGACTCTTATTCATACATATTTCAGCGAGGCGCTTCTGGCCACAGCTGCCTCTTCAACTTCGGGCCTGCGTTCTGGATTATATATTGTTTTGCCCCTCAACGACGGTGGTCAAGATGGACCCACACGCAGCGCATACGTTGTGTACTGGCCGGAGGATACGACTTGGGAGGATAAGGCGATATCGTCCGTGCGCCGTAACCGGATAACGTTCATGCGGTTAGTGCTGTTTGACAATAGCCTCCTTTTCGCTCTCATAGACTTCATATTTTCGCAGCTATCTTTCCAAGTTGGCCGACCAAACGATCGCTCTCATGTCGGCGCAGCAAGCAGAGGCGATTGTATGGCAAGCTGGCGCCCGCAACAAGGATGCCCCCGCGGCAGCTGCTGAGAGCCCCGACGAGTTGCGCATGAACCTCTTCGAAGTGGCTATATTCGATGAGTCGGAGGAGGACGTTCTCGCGTCTCCAGGGTTTACAGTAAGTTCCTTGATAATCATGTATTTGATCGTATTGAGACGAACCCCGTTGAAATAGCTCAAGTCTGGGTCGTGGGATATTCCTCGAATCAATGATGCCTTACGCGTAGATTTGGTCGCTGGTGAAGAAAAGGCCGGTTTACTGGTCTCTTGGCATGAGCGTGCTTATTATTCCAAAGACGAGTTCGACACTACCAAGCATGCGGTGGCTCTCCGTTCGATGATTGGGTGCGCATTTCCAGTTAAATTTAAAGCGAACTCACTGCTGATTGGCTCCTGCACGCAAATAGGTCGAAACATGTTCCTTTTATTTTCGGAAAAGCTTTGCCACCTGAACAACTCAAGATATTGGGCGAAAACGGCCTGCGAGCTCTTTATCACAAACAATTCTCCGACTATGAACAACGGCTGAGGGCTGAAAAGCGAACTCGGGATCAAGACTATGAGGCAGATATCAAAGTCATTGAGGCGCAAATCAAGAAGGACAAGCCTCGGCTGAGAAAATTTATTGATCGAACGACCAAAGCTCTTTACTGTGAACTCTACCCGTAAACTCGTTCATATTTTTGATCAAGAACAATACTTACTATTTTGGCGACCAATCAAGGTCGGTTTATGGTGAAGCGTCGCACGAAACCAACCCAACCGAGGATGGTGTGTTGTTTATTCATTGTCATTCCGTAAAAATCCGGCCAACACGTCTATATCTAGCCTGGCTCCTTGAGCATTACCCTGACCTGAAGCATCTTTCTGGCGAGATCAAACTCGAGTACAACTTGCCCGCCATCGAAGACAGCGCATTCCAAAATCTCAAGCAAGCTTGGTGCATAACTCGAGACTTCGTCAACCAGACGCCGACGCCTTCCAAATCGAGCCAAAATGACTTTGTTCACAAGATTTTGACCGGCCTTCAGGAAGATCGCAGCAAGGGGAAAAGTGAGTCGAAGGGTAAAGCTCTTTGGCAGAGGATCTTGGGCGGCCTTGGAAGTCTACTTTCGCGTCTGCCGAAGCTGTATGGAGAGAGCCAAGACATGGAGGATCCCGAGTTTATTGCCGCTCTCGACACGTTGCACGACTACCCCGCAGTATCAGACCTCGCAGATCGCATTGCCCAGTCACTTCAAACCTACCACGCAAACCTTGGGAGGGCGATTTCGAAGGACTATATGAGTAAAATCCCCAGGCTGGAGCAAGAACGGCGGACGAGTATTTCTGGCCAAATCTCTGGCGACCAAGCGAGCTCGCAGTCTCACGCTGCCCTTGTAGCTTTACACGAACAATTGAGGGCGGCGATGCCCCAGAAAACGTTGTAAGTTTCCAGCTGGGTGGTCACGATCTCATCGAACTAAATCGTGATTTTAAGGCGTGCTGCGCGCATAGATTTCATTGAGCCAATTCGGTCAGCTTGGGGTGGTGAGTTTATTTATGATTCATTTCTATTGGCGAGTTTTAAACCCGTTCTCATTCGAAAAAAATAGGTAATTTTCATATTCGCGGGGTGGACCTCACGCATCGTGAGCCCCAAACCCGGGTTTCAATTTATCCCCTCGAGTTGACTGAGCACGATATCCAACAATGCCGATCAAATGGGTCGTACATACCCAATCCCCAAATTGGATCGAGGCAACACTCTGAATTCGCACTGCCTGAGGGCCACACAGTCGAGTAAGTGTTTGACACATAAGTATCATTTATACAATGGTATGAACTTAAGCACCCCCACAGGTTTTTGCAGCTAGTTCGGGACAAGTGCCTTGTGATCGTCTCCGAACCTGAGAAATACTGCATTTACATGGAGGACAACATTCGTCTCGAGTCTGCTATTGGCGGCCGGACTTCAAAACGACAGCTTAATCATAATCGGTTGGGTGGAAAGCCCATGTTCGCTTTTGACCAAAGCACTCGCTTGCTCGCTGTCCTTCATGGATCCGAGGTTCGAGCCCTCTACCTTTCCTCGTTATCCCTAATTACATTTCGCCCTATTCACAGGATCCGAAACTTCTTACCTATAGTTTCGACGAGCAGTTTTCTACGCTAGCGAGCCGTGGCTCAGCATTTTCTCTGAAGGAATGGTACGACACCGAGGTTCATATCGAGAAAATGTGCTTTGTGTCGGGATTTGAAGAAGTCTGTCTCGTTGACGCTTCGGGTCATGCTCGGATCCTGTCCCTAGTTACACGGCATTTTCGGTGAGTTTGTGGTGCGTACTATTATTACTTTGACACATAACTTGGCAAACGCAGCCCAGCCTCTCTTACAATCGCTGGTAACATCTTCGACGTATTTTCTGCTCCGGATGGCTCCTGTATCTTCGTCTCAGTTGCTACAGATGGATCGCAACCTTTTCAGCACAAGCTATTAGCATTCCATACGGCCTCGTTTGGTTCAAATGAAGAAGGGATCGGTCCCATCATTCTACCTCGCTCCGATGTTCGGCGCGTTGTGACTTCGTTCGAAGGTCGAAATAGGATCCACGTGCTATCTTTCTCTCTGGAGGAACGGGCCATGAAATCTACAGCATTGCAAGTCAAGCAAAAGATAACGGAGTTTTCTTTCCAGTCCCAGAGGACGGAGGCTTCGGGCGCTGCGGCGGAGACGACTAACAACTGCTTATTGGATTGTCATATGGAGGTTTGGACACGTTTCCCTGTCCTTCCTGCAGTTCTTCGATCGACACTGCTGCCACACGGGCGGGAGCTCCGAAGACTGGTTTTCGCCTCTCCAAACAGGCTAGACGATCTTGATGGTTACTTCACACGTATGATCACGAAATTTGAACAAACCACCCGCAAACCCATGGACGGGTCTCTGCCGACGATCTCGGTTACGGCTTCGTCCGATTCTCCTCGAAATCTTATTCGGTCCCTTGCTCGTTCTAGGTTTTTACTTGGCACCTTTGTGGTTGAACTTCTGTGTCTGATCCCGCTGCAGTGAGTTCATCAATCCCGGATGGTACTGTTCGTTGGTAGTATTAACATTTCGTCGAATCTAGTCTAGCAATCACTCGAGACAATCGATTTATTCCGCTGAAAGATGGCGTTTGGGATCCAGTCCACGAGCGTTCTCTGCTCGGAGCGGATGTTCCGACCGTCATTGAAAAACTCAGCATCGGCTGGTACGAATCATTATTCCAATCATACATGGCGACCAAGGTACATATTGAAGAAACATTATACAATGAACTAATCCATTTCGTCCATTTTTCTAGCCTGTTCGAGTGGTCAGTTCTATGGGTGAGTCCTTATTATCGATCCTACGCCAGTTTCTCCACACTCACTATGTGGTATTTTGATAGGGGAGCAGAGCGTTGGTACGCGCCAATTTAAAACTTTATATATACAGATATCTGACCCTTCGCTGTGCGCATTGTCTAGGCAAAAGCTACTGTTTGAATCACTTTGCGGACACGTCGTTCGCAGGGTCCGCGATGCGCACGACAGAAGGCGTGTGGCTGTCATGCACTCCAACTGAAGACTATTTACTCGTGTCCTTAGACTTTGAAGGTGGCTATTCACCCCTCTAGTTGCGATTTTTAAAACTAAAAATATCTTAGGAGTACACTCGATTGAGCGAAGCGCCCAGGAGGATGCCCTTTTGGTGTTGTTCAATACAGCAATCTCAAACCTCGTAAACGAGTTTGCCATACTTTTCATGACCTTTGAAACTCACCTCGGTTCCCATGTCGCCAGGTTTTGTTCCGAAACAACTTTGCATTGTCAAGAGATATTGCTGGGCTTTTCACGGTGAACCTCCCGGTCAGCTTTTGTGGACGGGCCTCTGACGCTGCCCCGTAGAGTTTCCAATCATCCGCTATGGTTCTGGATCCACAGGCCAACCCAGGGCTCTTCAACGTAGGTCCTTCACGCACGCCGATCTGTCTATTATATTGTTGACGTTACTTGTCAAGTCGACGTTAGCCATCATAATCAAGGATGTCACAGATTCGGACTCCAAAGACATAGTCAAAGAGTATGATCCAGACGCAGCTTGCTTGCTTCCTGAATCTCACTGTGTGTATGTGTAGGTTTTCACTCAAGTTTCAAAGGATCGTACAAAAAGAACAACAGCAGAATTTCATCTCACGACTTCATCGTGGCCGGATTCAGATCATACCGTGGCCAGTCATCAACTCACCCAGTTTCTACACGCTTTTCCACCACCTTCGCCACTACCTGGACAAGCAGCCCGTGACTCATCCTGCCGGTGGCATCTTTCTACACCGTTTAAAGACCTTGATGGCAAAAATCAAGGTAAGGGAAAAGTAGTGATAAATCTCACGGTATTGCCTCATAATTCCTATCTGGTTTTTAGGCTAGTGATTGGGGGTCTTTAGATCGTAAGTTGGTTGGTTTTAGTCTTACCATACCTGAACTTACATGCTCGCCGGGCAGAAAATCTTGCCACACATCGCACGTTGCAGCTCACCGAACGTCTTCAGGTTGCCCTCGCTCGGGGTCGCGCTGAGCAAGGGGTCGATTCCTGGGGTCCGCTAAAGGTCAGTACCTGGCATTCGGGGGATCTAAGGCCATTATTTTCTCATTACATGCGTATCATTGCTCCAGAACCTGGATACCGACGAGGAATTGCCATCAATGGAGCTGGATGCGGTGTTTTTCGTGCCCGATGTTTCGGGGAACGCTGCGCTCGAGAATGAGTCCGCCATGGTACAGTTGCTGGAAGACCTTATTTCCCGCCATGGTCCGGCGATTGGACCTCGACACGTCCTAGGTGACGTCATGTATGTTGATCGACTGCAACAACAGCTTTTCCAGGATTTGGATCAGCGCCTTGAACATGTCCGACACTGGATAGAGAAGAATGTGGAGCGCTTCCCTGCTGGTAACCAAGACATACGCAACATCTATGGCAAACTCGAGAACGCCTCCCTTGTAATGCGCACCGCTGTTCGACTCTGCAAATCGACGTGCTCTGAGTGTCATCTGCAATGCGTCCTACCCGCTCGGCATTCGGGGGCGCACGATTGTACTACCACACATCGTTGCGGACATGATTGCGAGATCACCGAGGAGCATACATCCCCAGTCTCATGTGGACTTCTGTAAGATTTGGTAGTTTTGCTTGAGTTCATGCCTTGCTTACCACCCCTCCGTCCATAGTGCTGGTCACGGCGCCCGACACATGTAAGAGGAATTATCGTCTGTCTTTTTTTGGGAGTAGCCTTGATGTAGTACCTGCTGTGTAGGTGTGATATCGGGGCTCATTCGTGCGGAGACGATTGTCACCTGAAAAATAAGGCAGGGTGTGCAGGATCATGTGTCCAGGTATTGTGACGTTCTCATGTTTCGGATTAAGGGCACCATAGAACTGACGATAATCTATCCCTAAAGCCACTCGACCATGAGGGCGAGCATTTGTGTTCTGCGCGCTCTCACCTTTGCGGCCAGGTTAACCTATTTGAATCGCTGCTTAGTTGTGCACTAACACTTATCTATTAGCCATGCAGCCTCATCAATGTGGGCGCTGGGTATCGCTGCCCCGGCACTTGCCATGAGCTCTGGTAAGCACGATGCCCTGGCAACAAAACGGGGAATTTAACAAAATGCTCTAGGGACGAGCCTCACGTGCGTCATTCATGCGATAATGCTCAGACATGCCCATTCGAGTGTCAGCTGTGCCGGCGGTTGTGTTGCGAGCCAGATCATTTCCATGGACTAGAGCGTGATGCCGTGCACCTTTGCGGCCAGAAGCACGATTGCACCAGCCCGTGTGATGCTAATGGGATCTGCCGGGTTTGTGATAACATACTATTGTAGGGTCCGATGGCTGAACCAGTGCTTTTAGATCGAAACTCAGCCTTCGGTTATCGAGGAACAATTTTCCGGACGACATCAAGCATTCCAGTATACGCGTTACTCACAGGTGCAGCAACGATTGACCTGCGTCATTCCGATCCCACCAGGCGAATTGCAGCACCAACGGGGACACACCCATAGCACAGAGCCAAACCCATTTCACTTCTGCGATGTTCGATGCCCCGATTGCCAATACTTTTGCACACTGCCTCTGGGTTGGTTAGTCTTCGATGGTCGTATTATTAGGCTGACACTGGGGTAATAGGGCATACGCAACAAATACACGAGACTAGCCATGGGTCGATGACGACTACTCAGTGGGTGCTGGAAGGTACTGACCCAAATGCTGTCTACGAACTTCAAGGCCGGAAATTTGGTTCTGGAGACGAAGGAGCCCCCTTGCTTTGCCACTTACTATGCGCTGATCAAGGCCGACATGCGCATATAGACTATTGTCGCGAAGTAGACCCCAGTAATTGTAATGGTTCCGAACAGCAACATATCCGTGAGCGGATGCATCCTAATGTCCACCAAGCGAAGGATTGGATTTCACATCGCTTGAAATGGGCACGAAGTGGTGAGTTATTGATACTATAACCCGCCCCATAATCAATGCCAATACCTGACTCGGTATGTTAGGATTTAAAGGTTCGCCAGCACCTCAACAAAGGTTGATAAATACGTCCAACTTACACGGTCCACAATAGATCCTTACTCGCGAGATCAACAGCTAGACTTTGCAAAATGGTTAGTGAATATACTTGTCTCGCAAGCATCGCCGAACTAATGTTATGTTTGCATATAAAGCGATGTACTCTGTGCAGGTTGGTTTTCCTCTGAAAAGGTGCCGAGCGAATTGAATATTAAAGAGTTTGATACCAGGGCCTGAACATGAAGCCAAGGAGAACTCACCTGCGCGTCCGTCTTACTGCAATAAGCCTATCTTCCACGCCCCTCAGCCCCGTCAGTCTGCGCGGAGCAACGGGTATGTATCAAGGGACGGTCATTCGTTTGATTGTCCAGATCCTTCCCGCTTGCACCAGGCATACCATATGTAAAGTCACTTCGCATTTCTCCCCTCACCACACACTCATATTTATTCCCTCAGTGTGTTTGTCATCGATAGGTTCGTTCAAAAACACTGAGAAAAGGTCATTCGCTAATTTAAATTCTCTTGATCCAGCTCAGGCTCGATGCTTTTGAAAGATAGAGTACCACTTCTGAATACGCCTATTAGTGCGAGGTTAAGGTCTTCTTGTGACAACCGTTACGGCGCGGTCCTATCTGCTCTTTATGGATTCTGGCATTCTCGCGAGCCAGCTTCGCCCAGCGCGCGGGCACGGCAGGACGCGTACTCGGTCATAACTTTTGATGGGACTCCCGTGGTGAGTGCTGGTAGCTGAGAGCTGCACGCCGGTCCTGAACCTCCCGTAGACTCGAGTTTCGAACGATTTTACTAGTTCTACTGATCAACTTATCGGAAATCTGATTCCTCAGCGTGGTTGTGGGGGCACAAATTTCAATTCCGCACTCACACATGCACAAACGCTGATTCGTGCCAATTGGAGTAGCGATAGGTAAATCCCCAAGTTCTATAGTTTCGTACGATTTTTTAACAGTTGCGATTACAGGGCACCTGTCTTGGTATTCTTGTCCGACGGCCAGTCTACCCTTCAAGATAATACTGTTCACGATCTCTGTAGAATGTGTATTCAGCTTGGGTGAGCGCCACGCGTCTTTTTATCGGGCTCATGGTCATAGCATGCACCTGTAGCAAACCTCTCGCATTTTACACGGTTTCATTCGGTCCAGAGACGTACTCAGCTTCGTTGCGTCAAATGGCCAATATTGCTCAAAATGTCTACGCCTCGGCGCCGCGGGATCCACTTACTGCAGCACGCGGAAACCCCTGCGCATACAGCAATGCAATCGACTCTGTAAGCTTATTCCATCACCAACGTCATGCGACCCTGTTACCACTGGATGATAACGCTGGTTTCAGATTCAACTCGCCAATACGTTTTTGGGCATTGCCAACTCACTACAGAAGCCGAGGGCATCGCTGATCGGACAGTCTAGTGGGCGGTGAGTGGGTTGCCTAAGCCGTCTTCACCAATTAACGTGCGCTGTAGTCTGGCAACCTGCTGACGACCTGCCCAATCTCCATAGTATATCTTTTTTGTGGCATTTCGCAGCAGTCTTATCATGTATGCGCCACGTTGTGCGGAAAATCAACCGAATCTATATCCAATCTCGAATTTTGGGAGTTATAAGATTAAATCTCAACTTGCTGGATCAAATCGTTTGATAGCCGCTCTAAAACGTAAGCTTCCAGGCATGCTGATGCGCAAGTGGCAGCCTTTTGCAGGGCACAAGTTATTATTCTCCTATTGAATGGAGAGTGCAACATCGGCGGCAATGCTGTTTACAAACTCTGCGAGACGTGCGTTTGACTCGGGCAAGTCGAGCCTTGTCTCTCAGCCCAACATAACCAGGCGCGAACGTTCCCGCTTTTCAGCAAAGCCTCGAGCGTTCGGCTCTGAAGTTTGTGCAATTTTTCTCCGGAAAATGACTAATAGGGACAGTCAGAATTGAACGCCCCAGGAGGTGAAATCCTGGAGATGTATGAGACATGTGAGATTAAGGGAAAAGTCCCCTTGACATTCGACGGATCGATGGGGCACATGTTCAA
>WSTK01000339.1:0-35416 GCA_019616945.1 Ceratobasidium sp. 414
TGGCCAGAGCCGTAGTACTGCCCGATAAAGTCCTTGCTGAGCTCCTGGGCAAATACTACAACGGTCTCCATCGCCACGTGAACCGGATAGGCGGGAGTTCCCTCACAAATCACGCCGACCTGTTGAATAATAGCCTTGTTAAATGGCTCGCTCAGTAAACGTTCAGCCACCTACACTAAGTGTCTGGGTTTGCTCAACCAGACTGTAGTCGAATCGGGTGGTATTCACAAAGCAGCTGGCGAACGATTGGCCTCGATACTCGAGACGCTCCTGCTGCTGAATCCCAGAGGCTGAGATGCCTTTTGTTGTATTCCATGTGCTCTGGACCTTATAGTCGAACAACGAGGCCGATAACCTGAAGGTGTCGCCCCTGCCCAACTCCTTGGGCTGACATTGCGGCGCTCTAGGACGCCACCCGATAGGCAGGCGGCCCGTGCCCCACCAACCTTGCAAGAGCGTACCGTTGGGTTGAAAGGTCGATTGGAGCGAAGGGATCAACTCGGAACCCACTGTTGCGACTAAAAGGAGACTCAGCCCGAACGCGAAGAACAAGTAGCGTGAATTATACTCACAGTTCAGGATAATTAGGACGGGGAATACGGGCAGAAACAGCACAACCGTGGCGAGCAGAAACCAATGGCCTTGGGGGTGAGGATGGCTGAGGTTATATTCAAGTGAAGGTAGCCGAGCCATGATGGCAGGTCGGGTGTGTCCGAACGAGCTGGGGAGATGCCCGCTGGTTGGAGGTATAAATGCACGTCGGGCGTTGTACCACCAATCATCAGGAGACTCGACCAGCGTCGCCCACTTAGTGTCGTTGATACTATCGGCGGAGCCCATTGGGTACCCGCTTTCCTCCACAAGGCATTGGCCTGGACCTGCGGGTGAATCTGGAGCTGCCTGCATGCCCCCCACACGAGCCCATCATGGTCCCGAAGGATATCGGGAGCTTAGGAAATACCTCCCGTCGCACTTCACACACGAGTTGCGGTGCCTTTCCGGTGCTACACCTTGTTTCGCACAAGCTCATCTCTAGGTCTATCGGTTCGCAAATAGCTGTGGCTCCGGTCGCAAGGGACTGGATTCTCATTCTACGCAGGAAAAGTAGCGGACGTTCGATCACCCTACGACTGGAAACGCTTCGAACCAGGTGTTGTACACTGTTTGTATATTCAGGATCTTAGGGTACTCATCAGACTTTCCGTAAACGTCTTAGCGCAATCAGACGGCTAAACCCTAACCTGCTAGCAACTGAACAGCGATAAGCGCGGCTCAAACTTCGGTTGCACACAGACGCCGATCAACTGTGTCCGAGCGCCCAGGCACCAAAGCACCGAGATCCCCAGAGCATCCTCACGGCTAGTCACAGCTCGGGTCACTCGCTCGAAGCCATGAGGTTGAAACCAGACAGGCGCAATCGGCTGCCCCGAACAACCGACTCCTCTGGATCGCGCGTCCCGAGGTAAGTACCCATAGTTTCGAAACTGGTGTCGGGGTGTCGGGGAGTGCCTGTAGGTTTCTTGGATTGAAATGGAATCATCACAACATTGTGCGTGCGTGGTGGTGCAAAATGGCCTGGGAGGGGGAAATTGTTGGGATCAAATCTACGAGGAGATGTGTTAGTTCGCAGCCCAGAGCTTCGTGCATGGAGGAAGCAAGGACCTGAAAGCCTAGGCTGAGGCCCTTAACATACATTTTACAGCTTATTAGATTCCTGCAGACACTGGAGGTTAGGTGAGAGTCGGTGGGCAGCGGCCTGCTAGGTGGTGTTTGTACGTGTAAGCGAAGATGAAAGTCACACATCAACATTTCCTGTAGTCCCAGGTCAAAGGCCATGACTACGGACGACTATGTAGCGCTACGTAGCGCTACATAGTCCTCGGTGTTTTATGCCAAAATATCTACATGATACTACAGATTCTCTCCGATTTGTGTATATCCGCGTGAGAGTGGTATGCAGGATTTAATCATGCATGTAGGAAACAAGGCTATATGCGCAAGAACGTGTTTCGCACGCATGCAAACTAAATCCAAGGGCCCTTACACCAAACCACGTAGCTCTGATTACCCTGGGCACTTCACGATGGTGTGTCTACGATCCGACCGCAATTGCCAAAGGACACTCTAGCCACTAGCTAGTTGGCCCTTAGCGCTTGCCCGCACCGGGTCGTAATTTGAAAGCGAACAAACGCATCTCAGAAAATATACATTGATATATTTGTGTTTTTCAAGTACAGACAAGCGAGGTTTTATGACTATCTTCAATGCCATACCAATTCAAAAAAAAAAAATCAACGTCGAACGTCCGTGTAACACGCGTTCGGTCAATCAAGTGTTCAGTCAAACGTTCAGAAATCGCAACAAAACCAAGGGTCCAGTCATCCCACCTCAGTAATCGCACTTCAAAACCCTATCGATCACGTGTAAAACCCCCGACAAGGACGCTACGTCACTCCGGAGGATGATCGCCTTGGACGAACCGCACCGAACGTAGTGCACGCCGTCCTCGTAGATAAAGTCAAGCTCCTTGCCCGATGCGGCAGTCGCCTTGGGGATGTCTGGGAACAGGGTAGAGTAAACGACAGTGCCAAAGAAGAAGTGGTTCTTCAGGAGAGAGGAGGAGACATCGTCGCCAGAGAGGCCAACCTCCTCAAACGCCTCGTCGGTCGGGACAAGGACCTGTTTTCTAAAATTAGAACACGCCAAGTGAAGTCCAATAGAGCGCCCTTACCGTACTCTTGTAACCGTTATCCACTGTGTCTAGCAGGCCAGCTTTTTGCAGAGATCCACCAAACGTGACGAACCCGTTCGGGGCGTCACTGATGAGGGGCTTGCAGAGTAGGTCAGATACCGTCGTCGGCAATGTGAGGACAGTGTCGATGATGAGAATGACTATATTCTTGAACCTCGACCTCGACACAACTGTTGCGCTGTCGACCGGGCGGTCGATGATAATCAAGGGACCGTCATCCCACCGCTTCCGTTCCGGGGTGTGCCGGGCGGTGGAGGAGAACTGGTCGACGATCTGGTACGCGAAATAAATAGGTTGGGAGACGGTGATTGGAAGCTTGGCAGAAAGGGCATACCTGGGCTTGGTAATCATCGAGGGGCCCATTCCACCTCTTTGTGAATTGCTTCCTGTGACGCCACCTGAGGCCAGAGGGAGCA
This sequence comes from Ceratobasidium sp. 414, assembly GCA_019616945.1. Classification (NCBI taxonomy): domain Eukaryota; kingdom Fungi; phylum Basidiomycota; class Agaricomycetes; order Cantharellales; family Ceratobasidiaceae; genus Ceratobasidium; species Ceratobasidium sp. 414. The sequence continues at coordinate 3,169 of WSTK01000339.1, forward strand.
GACGAACGCGACTGTTTGGCCCTGCGAGTGAGCGAGCCGAGCGAGCTGTTGGTCATTTTGAAGTCGTCCTCGGGGCTGCCGAAAATTGTGCTGTAAGAGAGGAGATCCAGGGGATCGTCGCCGGTTGAGGGGTTGTGATCATATGCCTGCAAATAATTGTTAATCACGAAATCGAAGGGGACAAGGCAACAACAAATTGGTTGTACGTACATCGTTTTTAGGAATCAAAACGGTGACTATCTGGCTCTTGAGCAAGTTGACAAGATAGTCGCCTCCTGACGAATCGATGGTTTTCTCCCAAAAGCTTTCAGAGATGGTCAGGCCCAGCTGCCCGAGTTCGTTGAGGAACCCAGAGATGAAGCTGTCCGGATTGCCGTGAGCCGCTATGGGCGAAGACTGGACTAGGGTCGACGCCGCGAGGAAAGCCGAAACGATCAGTGAAGGGAACATGGTGGAGCTGACAAGGCAAGTGGGGGAGCTCGCTGCTCTAAACGAAGTGCAAGGCAGCCTGTTTTATAGCTCTGAGATGCGGGCGACGGCGATGCCAGTTCCGGATTAGCGGGATGCCAAACCGAGGACGGGAGTGGTGAGTATAATGGGTCGCGCCTAGTGAACTGTTGGGTGGGTCGGAAGCAAGCTACCTTGCTGGTTGTGCATGGACCCAGAGTAGACGGTCACGACGCATATCGGACAACGGCCCAACCTGGGGCCGGGTGTGCAAACTGGCAGGGGGCCAGTTTGCAATTTGCAACGTTGGGATCCGAGTCACAAGCGTCACTGGCTATCTCGACTATTTGGGCACCGAGAACGCCGAGCTCCATCAAATGCGACGGGAGCTTGGCGAGTGGGTTTCTGAAATGGAAAGACCGTCCACCAGCTGGATGCTATTGGTTCGATCCTTGGGACTGAGCTGCTCGAAAGTTGCCACTTCACTCTACACATGTTTGATCTGTATGTGAAAAATCGCTTCGTTTCTTGGGTCGCGCTGCGATCGATCAGATCATCAAAACATGAATCCATGTTGCTGATTGATCAGAGCGATTGACGAGCCCGATGAGATAACGATGTAAGCACCCAAGATGATACTACCCTGCTGGCCAGAAGAATGGGGAGCTTCTGAAGTGCTGGTTTTCGATTAGGGCAGTTAGCTCCACTGCAATGCCGTCTTATAGTTTTGTAGTCGACCACCGAAAATCGGCAATCCGGAAACTCTCTCATGGGAACGGCTGTCGCCAACTCTAGGACATACAGGGGGCCAATAGGTACTGGACACGCGTAGAATCTTAATGCATAAACGCCACCCCCTATGCTAGCCAACCGGATGACCTAACCCATCGCAGGACCACCTCATGTGCCGTTGGAGGCTGGAAATTTCCACTTGTCCATGCCTCATTGTCGTCCACGATGCAGCACTTGATCTATTGACCCCCTCAGGGGAGAGATAGACTTGGCGCTAAGTGGGCTGAGATGGATGCACATCACCGGAAATCCCTCGGGATCACCAAAAACTAACTAGCTGCAGTGTCTGTTCGGGACCTCACAACACCCAACGTACCCATCTGAAAGTTGGCTCTAGGCTGGTGGCCTGTAGATCTAAGCGATTGGCGCCCCAACGCCAAGTCTCAATTCATTGCCACAGTTCAGTTGGCTCTGCCACCCATTGCTCTGGAATTGCGGGCCTTGGGCACAACGAGGCACTTTCCACTGATCCAGGACTTTCTGATCGGATGTCAGATAACCCCAAAATATCGATTGGCTTAGCACGACCGCTAGGGTGCGCGCTCATGATCCGGAAGTCCAGCACCGGTGCTTGACCGCACCCGGGAACCTGCACCATGTATGTCAAAGGGCGTCCCTGCTGCTGTAGGTGGCTACGACATTGTCAAATGACCAGCAACTCGTATATATAATATAAATAAATTTAATTTCAGTACGCTGACTATTCGTTCATTGTCCCTAAGCAAGGATAGCGGTGAAAAATGCTCTCCTACCTGCCTGTTTCTCCCACCAAGTAGCAAGTCGATATATGCGGTTTCTTCGGGAACAACTCGACTCACACTGAGATAATTTTCTTGTCCTCCCTAGCTCATGGCATTGTGAAGGCAGGATCGGGGCGAACCGGTTGTAGGCGAACTCGCTGGAGCGTGGGCGGTCTAGGACGTCTGGAGGGATCGGAAGTCGCCAAGGTGCGTTTCGGTTGATACCGAGACGGACGATGCGAAAGCACTGATGGGCCACCGACCAACGGCGGAAACCTAGCCCAATCATTGGGCTTCAGCTTCCGTTCAAGGTGGTGCTTAGAGCGTTGTCGCCGTCGCCTCTCGGCATTCGCCTGTTGGAGCTCGTAGCAAAGCGGCGTTTGGTCTAGGTACGCCATCCCCCCTCGTCCTCGAATATCTCGCCCCATCCTCGTTTCTCCCCAGGAGCATTCTAAATTGTACCCTAGGCTTCTTTTGTATGTTCTGCAGTTCGCCGCCGGTGCGAATGTGCTTGCTTGAGCACAACAGTTACAGATTGGGAAACACCTAATCCTTTGTTTTCTTTTGATTTGAATATGGCCCAGCTGGGTGCACAGCGTGCCGGCGGGAGTTTTGGTTCTTGATCGACCTTATGTACATATCAAGCGATCGGTATTCAGATCGCCTTTGGTGTTGACAGCTTGCTCGATATGGCAGGCGATCCACCACGTTTTCAGGGGTTGGTGCGCTTGAGGCAGCTGTTTGCACCTGTTATGTCTACTATCGAGCTCACAGCCTCGGATAAGCAACCCGAGCTGTGGCCTATCCTCGCGATCACCGTACTGCCACTGGCGGATTTGATCGGCGTCCACGTGCGGGCGGCGTTCATCACTGTGCAAAACGCGGATTTAAGCATCTGATCGAGCAGCGTTAGCACTCAGGAGTTTACGGAGTGACGCCGTTGAGCACCCCAAAATAACTGGAGGAAATATAGGGGCCAGTACATATTTTGTACGTACGATGATTTGTTCGAAGATTTTCCTACAATAGGGTGCTCGGGCGTTTACTACTTTTCCTGCGTAGACTCAGAATTAGGTTTGGTCTTACAATTGAAGTTACAGCTACTGGTGACTTTGGAGAAAAACTCGACAAAGCGCGGCATCAGATGCCAGACAATAGCTGGGTCAAGGTTAGAGCCGATCTGGGCTCAGAACGTTCAGGGTTCTCAAGTATCACATATCGATAGGGGCACGTCGAGAGAACGCTGTCGCTCGACAGGGGTACTTAATAAGGTAGTAAAAGGACCTGACCGGCGGATAGACCGATCGCGTTAGGCAAGGATTGACTGGGGCTAGCTTAAGAGCAAGCGCCAGGTTCTGGACTCTTAGCTAAAGTTGGGAATCCGTACGACGCAGCCAGTGGGGTTGCACGGATAGACTGAGGGACAAGACCGGCGCTTAGCGCCGCTCAGCACGTTCGCCTTGACGCCACGTCCACTCGCCCTCCTTTCGTTTCTCACCCTCCAACCCCTCTATAGCGCCCTTCCCTCTGCCGACTGTGCCACTCCCCACCGGGCCCAGCGAGTCGTACTCGCGGCTCGAGCTCCGCTCACCTCGCCCACGCCCAGCGGTATGGACGTCCCCCAACCTCCCGGAGGATTATCTCGGTCTATAATACCCACTTCCTTTTCGGCTTCCATTCCCTCTACTATATGTACATACCACTACTAGGCAATATATACCTCATGCATACCCACCCCTGGTCCACTCCTACAGCAAGCGCCAACGCTGTACCATGCCTCAGTAGGATATATGCAGGGATAGGAAGTTTGGTGGTCTTAATCCGCCACACCAGCAGTCATGCAGCAACAACCATCCGCTACGAGCAGTTTCATTTCGGGGCTCAACAACGTTCTCTTCTTTGATACTAGGATTGGTGCATATACCTTTCGGAGACGACGGGTTGACATCTAGTTTCAACGCAGATATGTTATAGGGTGGAACCCGAACAAGCCGATTTCGGTTGGCATCAATCGTCCGTCCTTGGCCGTTCAAAGAACAACTTCCCAAGGACGTGAATGTGGGACGCAAGTGCCAAGAACGACATCGTGAGCTTCAGAAGCGGCGAGCTGCTAGGAAAGATGAGAACTGGACCACGCACTTTTGGGATCCAATAATTAGTTGGAGGCCAGCGTTGTTATGGAGGGATGGTGAGTATTGCAAGGGACAAGATGCACCGAACGATCAGCCGAGTACCCTATTGACCGGGCTCGCTCTGGGGAATTATGGTGGTGTTATGGGGGCAAAAACGGCGTGTCAGAACGGACAAGAGAAGGGCTGGCGAGAAACGCTCGGGAGTATGACGTTAGCGTTGCGGCAATTGGAAAACTCTCTAGGTGCTCGCAAAGGTTGTACGTGATTGCTGTCTTGACTGTGCCAGCCGTGCCGCTCAACTAGTACATTCGTCGACGGTTGTTGTAGCGCGACAAGTCTTGTGGCTGCTTCAGCACATCTACACGTGTGCCCGGTGCACACCCGTTGCGCATTAGGCCACCTAGGCCAAAGGAGTTGTACCACGCCGCCATTGGGGGGGGGGGGTAGGCGATCAAGGCAGTTTGCAATCATACTCATACTACCCGAACACTTACTTCCAGGATCCCTCAACGAAATCGTCCGGCACTCACGAGCACTCAGGAGACAAAGGAGCACGGGGCTCGCGGGGCTCGTGGGTGCTCGTTTACAATCCGGAGCACACATGAGCAAACACCCATTCGCGGAGCGCCCCGGAGCTCCAGAGGACCTTGCCGACGCCCCCCCCCCCCCGATGCACGGCAACCGCAGATGCGAGCAGTGCAAGTCCGCCAGTCCTCTGATCCAGACTGCCAGTCAAGGACCTGAGCACGTCCCGTCCCATATGATCAAGGTATATATTGTTTGCGGTTTCGACTACGAAACGGGCAGCTCAGAGACTCCTCAGCGTGGCGCAGACCGCGCTTGAATTTAGCGTAAGAAAACGGTAGATAAACCTAGTAGATTGTGAAAATAGCGTTGGATAACGCAATTGACGTCTCTGGGAGCACCGGTGGTGTTGTTAATGCATTCTTGGTATTGGGAAGGCGGTTGTGACTTCAACGAGAATTACTCGTTATATGTAAGCCTTCTTAGATTATTGCAAATTGTGTATCCCACCCAGATGATTTACCCGAGTTTGGCCAGCAAGAGCTTGGACATCTGCGGAGTACTCTATATCATTTTCCAAGGTGTGCCAATGGGAGTCATGCATCAGGTAGGTTTATCAAAGAGTGGTGGTTTTATGCGGTAACCTATTTGAATATCTTACTTTTTCAGCGTGGAGAAACAATCTCTGAGCGTCTTGACAGCCCGGTCTGCTTCATACAAGATGAAATGCCCCTGAAGAGCGGCCATACTTGCCCGCTTTCCCTGTCCAATCTCTTCCTCGGCAATCTGCCGTACCTCCCTCGCCAATCCATCGACATCTACGTCCGTATTCGGGCCCTTGTTCTCATCGGACTCTTGGCTGTAAAACCGCGCAAAAAGCTTTGCGGCTTGACCTGGTTGGGCATCGTCGAGGAGCTGAATAAGATCTACTCGACCGGGTCGAACAAGAGCTGGGTCGAGTCGTGAGAGGTGATTTGTAGTCATGAACATGATGCGCTCCTCGCCAGATGCAACCCCGTCAAGCGCGTTCAGCAGCCCGGAGAACGTGACCCCGGATTGATAGCTGTTCCGCGTCAGTATCAACGAAGCAGAGGCCAGACATGGTCACGACGCACCCATCATCACTCGTCTGCACGCGTTTATTGAATGCTGCGTCGATATCTTCGAGCAAAACAAAACTTCGTTCTGGGATGTGCGCCAGGAGGTAGTTGAGCTTGTCGTCTGTGAGACCCCGCTCGGAGAGGTTGAGCACGCAAATGTTGTACCCGAGAGAACCGGCAAGGGCCTGAATAAAACTAGATTTGCCACTGCCAGGGGGACCGTGCAATAGGTAACCTCGCCGATACGGAATGCCTATGGCCATCTGAACTTCAGGTTCGGAAAAGAATCCGGGACACTCGACGTACCTCTTTCCGTATACCATTTCCCCCTCCCCATGAATGCCCGCACGTCACTAATGATCCGATCGGCCACGCCCTCAGCAAGCACCACGCTCCCTATCTCGCGTTTTCTCCTTGGACGACCAAACTGGGTCCACTCGATCCCCCGAGCGATATAAACGACTGTACGGCCCTCATTCCCCCGTAATGCAAGGTCACGGGCTTCGGCCAGAAGAGTAGAAAAGAGAGCACGGTCTCGAGCGAGGGTCGTCAGGGTGACGGTTTCCCAAGGTACACCAGAATTCAAATCGATAAGTTTTCCTTCTCGTTCACGTTTGACCTAAAGCAGAAATTGAGATGCGTTAATATTGAATCATGATTCCACTAACCTGGATCCAAGCACCTCGATACCTGAACCAATGTATCCCGGGTGCAGGGACTAGACTGAACAATACATCAGACGTGCCATTCGAATGCATAGTCTTGGTCGTTTCGACAGCGAGTTGGTGACTATGTATCCGAATCCCAGCAGACTTAGCCATGCGGTTCTTGGATTGGTGGGCCATCCACTCCAGGAACCACGCGTGCGCATGATCTCGAATAGGGATTTCGAGCGAGACGAGGAGGCGACGTTGAGCGAGGGTAGTTAAAAGTGTGGCACTCCGTCGAAGGATTGTGAGCCCAACACCCACGCCCTGATATAATTTTTTCGCCATAATTTTTTTCGCCCACACATTCTGCTCACCATTAGCCCAAACCCCGCAGAGAAGTAAGGACTGTTATAAAAATGTCACTCATGTCCAACAAACATACAAACAACCTACTTATCATCCCCGAACCCCTTTATTAACCCCAGTAACCCACCCTGGCTCGACTGGGATACTCCTTGGGTCGGCTCGTTTTGAGTCGGAATGAGGGGAGAATCTGAAGCAGAGGGGGTGCTCATCACGTGACAGGGTTTACTTCCGCTCCGCCCCGCTCCAGCAGTGAGCACACAACAACCTGTGTCACATATGCTGATATTGCATTAATGCGACACGAGTGTATAAACAGAACATTTAATACCGGATACATGCGGTGAGCCAACGAAAATTCAACCATATTACATGAATCAGAACAATGATGTAGCCTCTACCGCGCCCCATCTCCCGACTTCCCAAAGGAACGGTGGCTCTTGAGAATGGAAATGTGGTTAAGGCACCACCTTGTGACCCTCAGATATCGGTGCTAGCTCTATCGGCATAAATTGTATTGCCACAAGCACATCCCAAACTAGCCATCGATCATGTAAGAATTCATCTCGTGCCTTGATCGGCCAGCGTTCAACCTGCATAGCCATGCAGAAATAGGGATGACTCCTTGGAAGGTCCTTGGCTTGGCACATACAGGGAGAACTTGCGAACCGGAGCGCTGGGATGCATGCGTCTTAACCTTTAAGACCGTCAACTTACAGTTGGGAAGTCACTGCCCCCTCTAGAACTATAATAGCAACGGCTCACTCACATCTTATAACAATTTTGCTCACACTCGTCGCGAATGTTGCTCTAGGCGTGGTACGTCTCTCCTCGGTCTTTATTGTGCGATTTACAGCCCATGTAACCTGGGCTCTGGTGTTGTGCGATCTCCCGTATCTGCTTGCGCATATTATAGAGTGAGACTGCACTTCGTTAATTGCCCCAAAGCCCGAACCTACTTATTGAACATGTATATGCTGTGGGTCTCGACTAATATTAGCTGCCCTTTCTCACCATCCACCGGCTACTACAACATCGCCATATATAGTATAATCAAGCATTATTACGCTCTTTTATCAATCTAGAGTTCCTAGGACATATGAAAGGGTGGCGTATTTGCGCTTGTACACCAACCGCGATTCGGCAGAAGACGCCAGCTCAAAACTTCATATAAGGCGGCAATTAATTGACAAACACAAACATGGAGACCGTACGGTATTGTTGCCTTAAGAAACCGGGTTAGCATCAAAACACCGTTGCCACTCCTCCCCCAGGGTGGCGTCGTTGAGATCGATTTGGAAGGAATGTTTACGGGAAATGAGCATCGTCTTCTCAGCAGGCTGAAGGGTATCTCGTAGGTGAGACGGCAGCCATACAAGCCGCCTCTGACTCGCCCCAACCACCCATCCCTGATTGTCTAAGATCCAACCGTCTGATAACGGGCCTACATGACGCAAACACCGAGTCGATGAGTTAACAAATAGACTGGGATAAGGCGCTTGTGTTACATACTTTTGAAGTTATCTGGGGCTAGGTTAGTTTCTGTCGAGTCCGCACGGGGGTGGTTCACCAACTGCCTGAGATAGGCAGCCCAGACACGGATGGTATTGTCGCCAGAGGCGGACACAACGTATGCACCGTCAGGTGAGTACGCAACCGATGTGACCCAGCTTGTGTGACCCTCGAGTGGCTGGCCTAAAGGCTGCCCAGTCCGTGCATCCCATATGCGGACTGTCTTGTCTTGGGAGCCAGATACAATGCACCCGCCATCAGGCGAGTATGCAACCGCAGTGACACGACCTAGGTGCTCTCCAATTTGACCTACACACTGTCCAGTGCGTGGGTCCCAGATGCGGATATCCCAGGAACTCGAGTTAGCCGCAACGTGTGCACCATCAGGTGAGTACGCAACCAGGGTGATGCGACCCATGTGACGCCCGAATGGCTGGCCTACAAGCTGCCTTGCGCGTGCGTCCCAGATGCGGATGTCTTCAGAGCACGATACAATGTACGCACCATCGGGGGAGTACGCAATGGAGTTTACTAGACTATTGTGACCCCGAAGTGGCTCTCCTACAGGTTGCCTAGTGCGTGCCCTCCATATGCGGATGGTCTCGTCTTCAGAGCCAGATGCGATGTATGCACCATCAGGGGAATATGCAACTGAGGTGACTACGTCTGTGTGGCCCTGAAGTGGCTCTCCTACAGGCTGCCCAGTGCGCGCGTCCCAGACACGGATGGTCTCATCTACAGAGCCAGATGCAATATATGCACCATCCGGCGAGTACGCAACCGAAGTGACTCCATCCGTGTGACCCTCGAGTGGCTGTCCTACGGGCTGTCCAGTATGCGCGTCCCAGAAGCAGATAGTGTTATCCCCAGAGTCAGACGCAATATATGCGCCATTGGGTGAGTAAGCGACACACGAAACCAAGTCACCCGCATCAATGGTAGTCACTATATCTGGATTTTCCAATCTCGTTGCACTGCGTATTACCCTCGCAAGCCCCGACGCCCTCGGGAGGTAGTGTGTCGACACCGGCAAATTCCGCGGCCAAAATGGGAGCATTGAGACGTATATGTGAGGAGTGCTATTTGACGCAGGACTTTTTGAGAAAGCTGCCATAAATCTTCGAGCATCGTAAGCCAGTTGCTGGATGTTGTTTGGGCACTCAGTTCTCTGAGAATCAGTTGGTTAATATGCGGCATATCCTTAGGCAGATACACACCTGCAACCACCTGAGCAATCTAACCAGAATGTTGACACCATCAATAATTTGGCACTTCAAATTCAGTATCTCCATCCACAGTAGCAGCCGCTCAGACAAGAATCCATGTATCGCTTCTAGGAGAGCCTCAGAGGCGCCAGAGACCACCAAATGCGCCCCCCAGTATTGGCATGCATACAAAAGTCCTGGCGAGATCGCACCCTCTATTCTCTGTTCAAGGTCGAGCACTTCTTTGTCGAGCAAGTACGATGATGGGAGATTGCAAATGTTGAACGGGGGGTTTTGCAGCTTGATCCGATCGAAGCAGGCCTGCGTGAGCCACGAGTTGTTCTGCCTGGCATCACAATAGAATTGGCCAGACCGCCCCTCGTCAAGCAGGTACCTCGACAATGAGCCATGTAGAATAGTCACCCGCCCGTCCGTGTCTGAAACCTGCAGCAGCGGCGTTAAGCTATCCACCAAGTTGGGATTTTCGACCCTCAGCAAGTCGGTTATATCATAAACGGTCAAAGGCTTTCGCGCGTAGACGACGGTACGAAGTACTTGCATCCCGTCGACACCCGAGCTCTGTACCGCACCACTGTCGAGCCGCCTCTGGATCAGGACGCGGTAAAAAGTGTCTATTTTCGGAGGGGTAAAGGTATCCAGCCCTTGTTTCAGTCTCTCAGCCACCGAGGTTTTAGAGTGCCCAGCCAATTTCAAATGCGCTCCCCAGTATTGACAAGCATACAGAAGCTCCGGCGGTATATCCATTTTCGAGAGCTCGTTTCCGGTCAATCCCCCGCGATCTCGCAAAGACTCGGAGTCGTGGTCATCGGGTAGGGGTGCTGGCGCCTTGATCAGGTCAAAGCAGGCCTGTGCGATCCACGCGTTATGCTCCCTGCTATCGCAATAGAACCTGTCGGATCGCCTCAGGTCCAGCAGGTATTTCGAGAGCGACACGTGTCGCGGAGTCACTAGCCCGGTCGTCTCCGATATCTCTAGTACTGGTCGTAAGCTTTGCAGTGTATGCTGTACCAATCTTGTGACGCTGAGCCCAAGCAGCCCTGCCAAGGCGCCCACCGTTAACGACTCTTGCGCACAGATTACAGTACGAAGCGCCAAGGTCTTTTCTGCATGTTCTGGGCTATCGATGGTATCATCTTCTAGGGCCGCTTCGAGAAAGGCAGTGTACTTGGGGTCGACCCGCTCGTCATCGTCGCTTTGAGGAGTTATGGGAGCATCTAGAAGCCGCCGCATCCGCGCTGTGCGTTCGTCGCCTCCGAACGAGTCGCCGCGCAGGATATAGCGCACAAAGCTCGCTGCATTCCCGAAGAGCAGACCTGTGAGCTCTACAAGGTGGTCGAGGTCATCGGCGGACGGGTTTGCTGGGGCTAGTTCGGTTCCTATGTATGTCTTGATATCCTCTCGGACGGTTGAACGAGCCAGCTCGTCTAGGCGCTGCTCTGGAAACACATTGTCGCCCTGCTTGCTTTGCATTCGATGGACTATTTTCGGCTCCGGGCGACTGGTCACAAAGAACTTGATGGGCAAGTCTGGCGCTTGGGTCAGCAAGGCGTTCAGTATCTGGTCCACTCCATCATCGCCTTCGCATTCGTCTAGAGCGTCGATTACAACGACCACGTCGGCAGGGAAGGTGTATCCAACTTTTTGTAGCGGCGCAGCAATCAAGGACTCGAATTGTTTTTCGATTGGAAGCGTGTGCACATCGACGTCCTGGTTGATCGCATCGGAGATCGCGTGTCGAAACGGGCGAGAGAACGTGGAAAGCTGGTGTGCGATGCTCAGCAACACAGCGTTGGCGTCGCGGCACTGGGCAAGCCGTCGAGTGCAGAAGAAACTCGCCGCCAGCTTGCCAGAGTTATCCAAGTGCTCGCACAGGCTGTATGCGATCGCCGTCTTGCCTGTGCCCGCCGTGCCGTTCAGCCAGTATAGTCGTTGATGGTTGTTGTGATGCGACCAGTCTCGTAGCTGCTTCAGCACATTTACGCGTGTATTCGGCGTGCACCCATTTCGCCTTGGGCTATTGGGACCTGAAGAATTATAACACGCCGTCGCAGGGTGGGGTAGGCGATCAAGTTGGGAGTCCTGTTGGATATGAGCACGCTTATGGTAGACATCTGTAACATTTAATACTCACCGGAACATCTGGGAGATTCCATGTATCCGTGTTTTCGTTTAGCTAAGGATATTTCAGAATCTTGTGGACGCACTGGGATGGACGAGAAAACCTTACCACAAACCGCGCAAGCAACATCTGCAAACGAATATATCCTTCGAGTACTTCGCCCACACGCTCTGGGAGCTTCTTGTCTCGTTTAGGTTCTCCACCTCTCATTAGAAGCAGCGGCTCAACCCCCATGTTAATGCCCCTTTCGCTCATACGTTAGATCCATCGTTTGCTGCATTCAAATATCTGCAGCGTACCGAGCAAGATTCAAAACTCTGCTCTTAGTCGCTTCTGAAGATGGAGTCCCGCTCAAGCAGCCCGCAAGGGCCTGGAACAACTCGTCCAAGTCGATGCGGATCTCCCTGTACTCCTTGCGCGCTCTCGCCTGTCCCTGGTTCCGCCGAGTCAGCGTTACGAATTTGGAATGGTGCCACTTTGGAACACTTACGTCGAACACCTCGATGCACTCTGAAAACTTGGCAACCGCAGACGCGAGTGGTCCGAACGTGTCGATCCTCTGATCCAGAACGCTAGTCAACGATTTGAGCCCGTCCCAGCCCATACGATCCAGGTGTGTATCTTGTTTGTGGCTCCGACCGCGAAACGGCCGGCTCAGAGACTCTTCGACACGGTGCAGACCGCGTTTGAACCGGACGAGCATGGTGGGGAAAAAGAATTTATAAAATCAGTATATTGTGGACGTAGTGTTGTTTGCGGTGGTTGAATTCTCCAGGGCTGCTGGGGTATTGCTGATCATCGCCGAGGCGATGCGCGGGTCGTGTCTTCAGCGCGGCAAGGTTCCAGATCCTGACTTACGTAAGCTGTTTAGACCCGCATCTTGCTATGCTCCCTCGACCGCCGCAAATTGTGCTCGCCTTGCCCATAACAGTCTTATTAACGGTAGATCTTCGGATCCCACGGGCTGCGAGATCTGGTCCTAACGCCCTCTACACTATTTCCTTTGAAGAGCCTTTTCGCAACTTGATTTCAGTAGACAGGAAGGCAACGGCGTTCTAGTCCTTGCTAGGTTTGTTAGCCTACGCATAACGCAGAACTTGCATGCTTCGTTTTATTAATAAAACAAATAAATCCTGGACTTGACTTCCGGGATAATTCAATATCTCCAAGGAGCAACAGAATTTGCGTGTAACGTAGCCTGTGGTGGGCGCAAAAGGGATACTCATTAGATTGCCTTTCACCTCCCCACACTCACCTACCACACCATTCTCGCTCTGTCGATCTTGGCATATATTCATATTCACCTCCCCCCACGTTGTATACGTGCGGGCACCCCAGACTTACATCACACCGCGCTATCAACTACTACCCCGCGCTATCTCCTGTGAAAACCTGAGGTTCCCCACCCACCCTCGAGTCCTCGCGAGGCTAGCGGCCCGGCCACTCACCCGCCGGTCGCCCAAACTGCGTCTGAAGAAAGGGGTGGTGCCAGCGACAAGTTGAGTAGCAGCACACACGCGCGAACTTTCCATCACCCAGCGATCTCCTAGACATTTTACGAGTGACCAGCCAGCTTCCCATCACATAAACGAGGCAAAAACCAAACGACAACCCATGCACGGCATTCTACTCGACGCGGCCTCGGCTCAACCGAGAAAGCTCACGTCGTGTCTACGGAATAAATACGTATCGGTCTTCTATCTGAAATCAAAACCCCTAGTAAAAAAAGTCCAGACCGGGTGAAATAAATATACGAGAGTGACGCAATAGATCCAAGCCAAAAGCTTATGATACAGAGTGACGTGCGTCAGAAAGCCAAGTGAGATGAGATGGGACCGGCTAAAGGCACACGAATCAAGCCTGCGTGGCGATCGGAAGGCCAGGGTCGGACGGTACCGTGTGATCCATCGACGTGCCCACCGCTATCGGCGTTTCCGGTTTCTTTTCGCCTGGTTTCTGGGTCTTGCCGCGTTCGAATTCGCCAGATGTGTAGTGGTAGCGCTTTTGGAGGAGGTGAAGAAGTGACCGGCGTAAAGCGGGCTCCTATGGCGGTATGAAGAATGATGGTGGGACAAAGGTGAGTGAGGCGTACCATCATTACGCCCTCGGCATGGATAGAACCGACACCATAACGAGCAAGACTTTCCTCAAACAAGGCTTCCTGGAGGGTGCAGCCGCACTTGAGGTCTATTCCGGGTTACATAAGCGCACGCGGAGGCTATACAGCATCCGCCACTTACCGCCCGGTTGCGCCATGTTCGGGGTGGGTTGGGTTGGATCCTGGCCATTATAAGCGTGCCAGGCGCATCTGGTCCAAACTCACCCGTTGGTAACGATTATATTATACACGCAGCTGGGAGACTCACATCTCGACTGCGTTCCGGTGTGGCGTGCGCCGTGCGGCGTTTGCGTCGGCGAGCTTTCCTTCTTCGAGCTGGGCGATGCGCCGCCTGGTGTGTTCGTTTAGGACCTCGAGTTCACGAATCCGAGCGTGCGCAGCAGCAAACTCGTCTTGGAGATCGTCATATAAAGGTTCGTCGGTTTCTAGTTCCGGCGATGCAGATGAGAGCGAGTAGGACATTGGGACAGGAGTGAGCGAGGGGGGAAGTGGACGGTTGGCGAACTTAAATATGGGCACGACATCACTCTATAGGGCACCCCAGGCCTCGGCCAAGCACGACGTCATGGTTTAGGGTCAGAGCTGAGCATCGGCGATGAACCGAGATCAAGGTTTTTGGGAAGATCAGCTCAACGGGGCAAAATCGGGGCGGTGTCCAAACAATTGCCGGAAGCCACGTGTGGCTAGGCGCGGTCACGAGACCCGAGCGAATGTTATTGATACATCGAGTTACATAGGCATTAGAAAAAGGATTAAATCTGCGTGTTTTCCATTAGAGGTGTGGCCGTGATTGAGATAGAGTTTGCGGCACTTGCCTGTTCTGGCAACCGGGTAGTGCCGCCCACATGGCTAATCACGGTCTCGGTCGAATGAAGTGGATCTACGGTCCGTGTAGGATGCGCAAGATCTGCCGTCGCCCCGTTTGCGTCTTGCGACACAATATCGATCCATTCTGTGAGCGTGTCCGAGTGCGCCTGGGGCAGAAAAACATGCCGAGGGTCCACGTTGTACAATGACAAAAGTACGATAATGACGAGCGACAGGATAGCGGACCATGTTACGAGTCTCCACCGCGAACCCGTACCCGAGGCACTCGAGTCGTTGTTTGGTCGAGGCTTGGCGGATTTTCGTCGAGGTACGGGGGTAATTGGGGCGCTCGGACTTCGATGGACTTTAACCTCGAGACTGTCTTCGTCGTCATCGTCTTCTGCGGCAACCTCGGCAGGTCTGGACGAAAACGGAGTTCGAGGCGTCAGGCCAGCTGTATACTCTGCCTGGTAGGCTAGCACCGAAGAAACACGAGCAGGAATAGGTTTAAGCTGAGAAGGGCGACCAGCGCGAGCAGCCATGGCGAAATGAACAGACGAAACAAGGAGATGTGAGGATTTTTCAAGTGGATGAGCTGTTTGCACGTGAGACCGTAGTTATGGTTTCCGCGTCTTCGCGTCCGAGGTTATTTTCAGCTCAGGGGCAGGGTGGTCACGTCATCAGGCGGCGATGCCGGGGTGGAAGGCACGGGATCCCTGGTGCTCGGGTCTCGGGCCGGTTAGACTTTCCGAAAAGCCGAACTCTAGATATATGCGTGCGTCGTGCGTGGCTGATTATACGAACGTATTCACGATCCGAATAAACCCGGGGGGCTATAATAAGAAACAAACTCGGAGAACGAAGCACAGAGCGCCATTAGGGAAGATAACATAACAAGAGAGCCGGATCTACCTCGCGTTGGGCCGAGGCCGTGACGAGACTACACGAGACTGCTTGGTCAATTTACCTCGTATCAGCTCGCGCGCGTACTACCGTTTTGCGCCTACAATCTGGATTCGGTGCAGAAGGGGACTACGCAAACTATTTTACGTTGTTTATGCGAACACACCCGAATGTCGTGACATTGGCGCTCGCGGTGCCTGAGCGCTGACAAATCAAATACTTCCTCTCACGGAGCGTGCGTTGCCGACCGGCGTCTGATGGGCGCCGTGCTCGCTGGCCTCGTTCCGATGCGGCTGCAGGCCTCCAAGAATATACGCACCCTATGTCAAATCCTTTCCCTGGAATTTTGTAAGGCGGTTTTGTGGTCAGCCAGCGGTATATAAGCTGGCCCGCTCGACTGCAAAGCAACCAGTGCTCTACTTCTCCCCTCGGGCTCCTACCTACTTCACACCCATTTCAAACACTCTCAGAGCACTTCTTCGTTTACAATGGCCACCAAGACTCTCAACTTTTACTCCAACAACCTCATGAAGTAGGCCCGCCCTCTAGCGATACTTGACCACGTTCTGATGTAACTATCCTATACAGGGACACGAGCATCGTCCTCGTGTTCCAGCCTCCAGCGACCGACAAGCTCTTCAAGGATCAATTCCCCGTCGTCTGGAGTAAGTCACTAATTTATGCACACTCGCCTAGTCTCACAATATACCTCTTTCCTCAGAGGTTATCACTTTCCGTGCCCGTGGTCACGGCAAGGCTAGCGTCAAATACGCCGCTCGGTTAGCTTTCGGGTATGCTCAGACTGTAAGGTGGTTTTCCTGAATCATCGCTGGTTTTGCTTACGAAATTACATAGGACGCGGACAACTTGGTCGACTCGGCTGCCTGGACCGAAGTCAGGGTACGTAGCGTTCCACTTTTATTTACCGTGCTATCACTTACGCCGACCCTAGAGTGGCGACATGACTAGTATTAATGGTGGTGCCAACGAGAAGCGCTTCGGTGGTATCACCAAGCGTGAGGGCACCAAGCTCCTCGTGTGCAAGAACAACAGCAGTGGTCGCGCCGATCTCAGCATCGGTACGATTAATTTCCGCTTACTTCATGATGCATTGAAGCTTACTTGGTTTATAGGTTTCGTCAAGGGAGATGGAATTGACCAGCGCTTCGAGCCCACCCTAGTGTGGCACGGTGTCGGGTGAGTACATCCTTGCATTCTCTCCTCCCAACAGCACATTTACACGTATTCCTAGCGCCAAGTCCAACATCACCGCTCAGTTCACGCCTATCCTCCGAGCCTATGTGACTCGTGAATACCAAGGTATGTAGCCCCCTGACTCGTTCGCACATGCACGCCAACTTACCCCATCTCCTAAAGCTTCCCAACTTCTCCGTGGTGAGATCGAGACCGACCAGATCTGGGAGCAGAACATCAACGAACTGGACGATGTCACGGGCTGGAACTTTGAGGAGGACGATTCGAACGGTGGATTCTCCATTACCAAGGCTGGTGGCGCGTAAAGCCAGACCAATGGGTTCCAAAACGTATAACTGCCATGTTTCGGACTCTAGTTTTGCATGTACTGTCTTATTTATGATAATTAGTTGTGCTGCTATCATCGCATCCACTGTGTTTGACTAAGTTACTCCTGGTCCGGCGCCATTCATGTACGTATATGCGGTTCCACTAAGCCCTGTACCAACTCCTATAACTAAGTTACATCCTCGAACAGTATATTTGGCCGCGAAAGGTGCGTATATTAATTCTACCCGGACATTGCGTGGCTTCAGTTGGTTTTAGTAGTATTGACGTAGTTTAGCCAGGCTCTGACTTGTCCCCAAGCGTTACAGATGTACCTAGCCCGCGCAGCAAACAGTCAAATTGGTACCCAGACAAGAAGCAATCCGTCTAGCAAGCATGCACTGAATATAATTTGGTCAGTTTCATCGACTGGGTCCTTGGAGATTTATACCATTTTCCGGCAATGAAAGCCAAACGCATGCTCCCCCCCATCGATTGCCCTAGGTTGGCACACGAAAGCGTTCCCCTCATTCCCACCAAAAGCCTCGCTCTTGCGTCCTAACCAGGTTTCAGGTAAAAATGTAACTCGGTCAACATTTCTAGCGCCTACCTTTATTTGTCATGAAGCACAGTCCTATGATTACGCCATTATGGACTCCCGAAACGGCAACAATATGCTCATCTTGTGCGAGGTCAAAGCGGTGTTTTTCTCCGTCTGGTCCGCCATGATATGGGGCTTGCGATACGACGGTTCGGCCATCAGCTTGTTGAGTATACGTCATCTAGTCGGCAAGACGTGAGGGTATGCTTGCTTTCATGCGTGACAATTCACACTCACCTGGATACCGCAGATATTACCACCGCATTGAATGTGAACGCTTGAGATATAGGCGGAGTGCGGGGGTCCGCCAAAGGCCCAGTCATTGAACGGTCGTCCGCCAGGTCCTCCAACGTATTCTGCGTATCTCTCCCCAGGGATAGAAAGTGTTTGAGGGATATCGTGACGCCAGGTCGTCTGGGAAAACACTGTAGTCGCATCTAAAGCAACGAATTAAATGCTCACCTGAATGCGGCTAATCGCATTTGCCTCATTATCCCTTGTGATCTCTGCAAATTCGGCTAATACGCCACCCCCACTACTCAAAATGATAGGTGTCCCTTTGTTCCCGCCATAATGCGGCGAAATTTTGCCCTGCGTGGTGACAAACTGGACAGCACACACACCGTTCGCATCGTTCCAAACAATGACATCGCTGATGTATTCGCCTGCACACAAACACACATAGGGTCACCTAGACCAGTATTTGCTGAATTGTGCGTACCGTTATTTAGCTCGAAGGTATGTTCGTCGCTCCATGATCTGCGTCGATTAGGTTGGCTGCCATCCGTAAACACCGCAGATAATCCTTCAACACGACTACCGCACCGAGCTATTACCTTCAATATGGTCCTTGTTGCATACAGTTTCGCAAGCTGTGCCTGTAGTTCCCTATTGAGAAGATCTACGGTCGGCATGACCTTTGACACTCGAACGACGCGCCAATCGTGGGGTTGTACTGGATGGAACGGGATCAAAACACTGCCGAGACTCAAAGTTCGATCACTTACGGTCCTGAGACATCCACGCAGTGATGTTGCCTTTAGGCATCGCTTGAAGTTTTCCACCCTGGAACTAAAGTTAGTTCGCAGGTTGAAATGCTTACAAAACCTCTTGGCTTACTTTAGTACTTATTTTGCCCGTCCTTGAGAATAGCAAGTTCTGGTCCACCCACCAACATTCCGCCTAAGCCGCATGAGGTCGTTTACTAATTTTTGAAACATAATACTTACTTTTTCAGTACGCTTCTCGGTATCCGTGATAGTCACAGACGCCCCAAGTTCGAATATCTTGAATTTGGTTGTGAGTCATCCGTGAGTCAAACGATCTCATGTAAGACATGCCAATGGAATAACATCCCCCCTAGAATGTTTGATCATAGTGCATCAGTTTAGCCCACTACGGCAAATGTCGTACCCACCAGTGACTAAATACTTTGTAAACCTCCTGGAACCTTTCCGCCTTGCTGTCCTTGCTCAGCGCATCTCGTATATCAGCTTCAAACTCTGGAGAAGGCCGAAGATCTTCGAGAGGGATGTTTACCATCCGCCTTTTGATGAGTATCCTCTTCGTGATCCAGGATCCCTCTGAACGAGCCTGACTTTGGTTAGAGATCCTAGACAGCGCCCAAGGCGATAGAGTAGAGATTGCAGACAGAGACCAGCCTGCGTGAACGTAGTTCGAGTCTCGATCGCAGCTTGTGTAAATCACCTCGGTGTCGAGGGAATGTTCTTCTTCTACCCAGCTTGCCGGGTAATCTGACCCAGCAGTCTCGTATGTAGCCACTCGACGAGACAGCTCAATAGGACCAGTATTCCTGTCCACTTGAAAGCCAAATAGCCCTGGTTGTGACACTCATCAACTAAAGTTGCGAGGCCGAAGCAGAGAGTCCAAACCTCCTGACCCACGCTGGTTTTGTGCAACGTTAGAGGTAATAAGCGAACAGTAACTGCAGGTGACATACCCCAGGCTCAGTTCCCGACAGATTACCAGACATGATAGGTGATAGATCGTTTTGATTGATGGTAGAGTAATTATTGTTTCCACTCAGTTCCCGTTCTATGATAAAATGGTTTTGACTCATGAGAAACTGATAAATCAGTGCGGATATTTCGAATGGCACGCACTGGGTACACTCACTTTGACTCGATGCGCGAGGTTGGAGAGAGCCGCGGTTGCCACCGCCACAATCACTGACAAACCTTCAGGGTCGACCGGCTTGGAAACCCGGCCCGGAGATCCCGGCTACCCTGAATAGCCAAACTCTAGATAACTCGAGGTCTATGCGTCCGGCCTGCGTAGCGGATTATGCATGGTATTTGTTGGCGGGTGGGATGAGATTTAAGTTGGGGATGACGAATAAGGAGTGGGTTGAAAAACGGGGCACTCCTGCACTTGGAAAGGAGCAAAGCAGGCTCGAGAATGTCGCGAGAAAAGCTTGCATTTACGATTGCCGCCGACAGTATTTTGCGCTGCTCGAGCGCGTTCGACCGCGACTTGCGGCGCGGGCTTGACTATCCAGTTGAACATTGGTTCCACACTGTTTGACACTGTTTGAACTCAGCAAAATCCTCCGCGACTCAGGAACGCTCACGAGCGTTTGGGCGGTTATGAGCGGTCACGAGTCACGGACGGTTTTCGTTGAGAATAATGGGAAACTTTCCATTAGCACTCACGGTGCCTGGTGTGCTGACGTGTCAGGAACTTCCGTTCACGGAGGGCGAGTTGCCGGCCGGTGTCTGATGAGCACTCTGCCGCTGACCCCGCTCCCGATGCGGACATTGGCCTCCGAGTCCGGGCGTCCCGTGTCGGTTATCTTTGCCGAGAATACCCTGGACGTTCTGTAGGGCGAATTTATGGTCGGCTGTTGGTATATAAGCAGGTATTCTCGACCGCAAAGCAACCCGTGCTCCACCTTCACTCCTCTCAAGCTCAAACTACTTCCAAACCTCTCAGGACTCTCATTCACTTACAATGGCAACAAAGACCATTAACTTCTACTCCTACAACCTCCAAAAGTGCGCATACAGTCAGATATATTTGACCAAGTTCTAATACAGCGACCCACACAGAGATACGAGCGTAGTTCTCGTGTTCCAGCCTCCTGCGACCGATAAACTTTTCAAGGATCAGTTCCCCGTCGTCTGGAGTAAGTCACTAGCTTTACCTTCTTTCCTGGTCTCACGATATATTTTCCTCCGCTCAGAGGTCATCACTTTCCGTGCCCATGGCCACGGCAAGGCTACCGTCAAATACGCGGCCCGCCTCGCGTTCGGATATGCTCAGACTGTAAGTTGATTCGTCCACATACCCTTTTGACCTTGCTCATAAAATAAAATAGGACGCAGACAACTTGGTCGACTCGGCTGCCTGGACTGAGGTTAGGGTGAGTCACCCCCGCCTTATCATCATACTACGATTTACACCGACCCCAGAGCGGCGAGATGACCAGCATCACTGGCGGTGCCAACGAGAAGCGCTTCGGCGGCATCACCAAGCGTGAGGATACCAAGCTCCTCGTGTGCAAAAACAACAGCAGTGGTCGTGCCGACCTCAGCATTGGTATTTATCAATCCTCCTTTATTTCTTGATTTTTTGAGGCTTACAGGTACTATAGGTTTCGTCAAGGGAGATGGTATTGATCAGCGCTTCGAGCCTACTTTGGTGTGGCAAGGCGTTGGGTGAGTACCTATTTGCATTTCCCCGTTTTAATTATATATTTATGCACTTTATCAGTGCTAAGTCCAACATCACCGCTAAATTCACGCCTGTCCTCCATGCTTATGTGACCCGCGAGTACCAAGGTATGGCAATCCACCCGATCCATTCCTGCATACTTGGACTCACATTTGCTTGCCCCAAGCTTCTCAACTTCTCCGTGGTGAGGTGGAGACCGACCAGATCTGGGAGCAGAATCTCAACGAGCTTGACGATGTCACGGGCTGGAACTTTGAGGAAGATGATTCAAACGGTGGATTCTCCATCACCCGGGCTGGCGGGGCGTAAGGCCACATGAACGGGTTCCAAACAGTACAACTATCGCTTTCCGGACTCTGGTGTTCGTATATACTGTCTTTCCTTTCCTTTTTAACCGGTTGTGTTACCGCCATCGCATCCGTTACATCAGACCAAGTACTCTTGATCCGTCCCCAATTGCGAATGCATATGTTTTTGTCTCAGGGTGAACCGATTTCTACATCTTCAGTAAGCGGGGTCCTTAGACTTTGGCTGGCAAATATTCGGGGACTACTCCGGAACTCAGATCTGAAATCCTAGCTATACTATTCTGAATAGCCAAACCATAGACATATGCGTCCGGCATGTGTAGGGTCAAGTGCATGAAGCCCGAGAGAAACAAGTCACAAGTTAGCCTTGTTGTCCTCTGCAACGACCTCGGTCAGCCTAGACGAGAATCGAGTCTGCCCAGTAGGCGAGCGTGAAAAAACATGAGCAGAAATGAGTTTAAGTTGAGAGGGGCGGCGAGCGCGGGCCATGTCGAAATGAACAGACGAAAGATAAAATATGCCCTGGGTAGTCTTGTCAGGCGAATGAGCTGTTTGCATACAAGAGCATAGTAATGGTTTCCGCACATTCATTTCTGGGGTGGTTGCCTCACCAGAAAGGCACGTGACCCCAGACTCGGCCGAAAAGGCAGAGTGCACCTGACTGTATTGTATAAGGAAGTTTGGTTACAACCCACCTAAATCTAGGGGGCTACAAATAAGAGGAGCGCCATTCAGAAAAACAGGCTGTAAGGAGAGCAGCTAACTGTCCGTTTGTGTGAATTTGGTTATTGCTGACGTGATTTTTACGCTAACTGACCGCACGATGCCTACCACCCGAACTTAGAGCACAAGCAGAGACATTGACTTGCAAACTGTTTCACATTGTTTGTGCAAGTCCTCGCCAAAATCGTGACGTCGGCGCTCGCGGTGCCTGGGGCGCTGACACATCAGGTGCTTCCTGTCACGGAGCATGTGTTGCCGACCGGCGCCTGATGGACATCGTGCTCGCTGACCTCGTTCCGGTGCGGCTAAAGGCCTCCGAGAGTCTATACACCCTATGTCGATTGTTTTTCCTGGGATTTTGTAGGGCGGTTTTGCGGTCAGCTAGCGGTATATAAGATGGCCTGCTCGACTGCAAAGCAACTCGTGCTCCAGTCTCACATCTCTCGGGCTCTATCTACTTCACACCCTACTTCAAAAGGTCTCGATACTTTCCTTTGTTCACAATGGCTACCAAGACTCTCAACTTCTACTCCTACAACCTCATGAAGTGCGCATACCTTCTGGCGATATTTGGTCAAGTTCTAACGCAACTATTCTGCACAGGGATACGAGCGTTGTCCTCGTGTTCCAGCCACCTGAGACCAGCAAACTCTTCAAGGATCAGTTCCCCGTCGTGTGGAGTGAGTTACGAGTTAATGTATACAGTTTTGACCTTACCGGTCATTTCATCTCTGCTTAGAGGTCATCACTTTCCGTGCTCGCGGTCACGGCAAGGCTACCGTCAAATACGCAGCTCGTCTCGCCTTTGGATATGCTCAGACTGTGAGTCGGTTCATTCAAATCCTCCTTTGACTTACTGATGAAATCGAACAGGATGCGGACAACCTGGTCGACTCGGCTGCCTGGACTGAGGTTAGAGTGAGTCACTCCCCCCACCTTATCATCTTACTACGATTTACATCGACCCCAGAGCGGCGACATGACTAGCATTACTGGTGGCGCCAACGAGAAGCGCTTTGGTGGTATCACCAAGCGTGAGGGTACCAAGCTCCTCGTGTGCAAGAACAACAGCAGCGGTCGCGCTGACCTGAGCATTGGTACGACCCATTCGGCTTAATTTATGATCCATTGGGTCTTATTTGGTTTCAGGTTTCGTCAAGGGAGATGGGATTGACCAGCGCTTTGAGCCTACCCTTGTGTGGCAAGGTGTCGGGTGAGTACCTCTTTGCGTTGTCCTGTAACGATCTGCTTATGTGCGTTCTTAGTGCCAAGTCTAACATCACCGCTCAGTTCACGCCTATCCTCCGGGCTTATGTGACTCGCGACTACCAAGGTAAGGCAACCACTGGGTTCATTTTCAACAGTTTTCGACTCACACCCGATTTCCCACAGCCTCCCAACTCCTCCGTGGCGAGATCGAGACAGACCAGATTTGGGAGATGAACATTAATGAGCTCGACGATGTTACGGGCTGGAGATTTGAGGAGGATGATTCGAACGGCGGGTTCTCCATTACCCCAGCTGGTGGCCCATAAGGTTCTACGAGAATTGGTTCCATGTTGGACGACTATCGTTGCTCGGACCCTAGTATTCGTACATTCTGCCTTTCCATTTTTCCAATCGATTGTTTCCACTATCGCATGTATGTTTTTTTTTGGTTGGGTGTTTTTAATCCATTGACAATTACATATGTGTATGCTCTTTCCCGCCGTGCACCAACGTCTATCACTGCAGCGAGCTTGACGCACCATGTGGCCGATGAATATCCAGCGTTCACCCCAGAACTTGGCTCTGGGAGTCCCGCTATACTATCCCGAATAACTGGACCCAAGATGTGTGTCTGCTACGTGTGGTGTTGAGCGCGCCATAAATTCGTGAGAAACAAGTAAGACTCGGGGCGGGGGTGTAATTGTGCACAAAAGAGGCCCGAGAACGAAACACCAGACCCTGTATGGCCAGTCATCGGTGTATGCTGACGGCGTGCCAAACTACCATACGTAGCATGTATAAGCTTTATTTATTGGTGATTCGATTAAACCTATAAATCGGGGTGATAAGGGAGTGGGTTGAAGCACGGAGCACCCCTGAAATATCGGGAAAAGAGGAGAGCGGATTTGACGACGTAGCAAGGAAGGCGCAAATTTACCTCTCGGAGTCTGGCCGTCGGTGGAATTTTGCATGCCTTCGGCCCATCCAACACCTGCAAACTTGCCATCCAGGCTTGGCGCCCAGTTGAACACCCATCAGGGTCTTGTTTTACGCTGCTTGCACAATTGGGGGCGATTAGCGCTCGTGGTGCCTGGAGCGCTCACATACTCGGATCGTCCCATCACGGAGAGTGCGTTGCCGGTTGGTGTTTGACGGGTGCTGTGCTCGCTGGCTGCGTTCCGGTGCGGCTACTGCCCCCCGAGTTCACGCGCACCGTGCCAGTTCTTTGATCGAGAATGTGCTGTGGGCCGGTATATAAGATGGTCTCCTCGACCGCAGAGTAACCTCACTCCTCTCAGGATCTTCCCACTCCCCACTCCACACCCCCCAAGCCTTTCTCTTTTCACAATGGCCACCAAGACCCTCAACTTCTACTCCTACAACCTCATGAAGTACGCATGCCTTCTGACGATATTTTATCAAGTTCTAATGTAACTATCCTACGCAGGGATACGAGCGTCATCCTCGTGTTCCAGCCTCCAGAATCCAGCAAGCTCTACCGGGACCAGTTCCCCGTCGTGTGGAGTAAGTCACTAGTTCATGCATACTTCCCCAGTCTTACAACATCTCCGCTGTTCAGAGGTCATCACTTTCCGTGCCCGCGGTCACGGCAAGGCTACTGTCAAATACGCAGCCCGTCTCGCATTCGGATATGCCCAGACTGTAAGTCACTTCATCCAAATCCTCCTTTGACTTTCTCACCAAATTGAGCAGGATGCAGATAACCTGGTCGACTCGGCCGCTTGGACCGAAGTTAGGGTATGTGTTCTCGTTCATTAAGTCATCTGACTATGACTTACCGCCCACTCCAGAGCGGCGATATGACCAGCATTGCTGGCGGCCCCAACGAGAAGCGCTTCGGTGGTATCACCAAACGTGAGGGCACCAAGCTCCTCGTGTGCAAGAACAACAGCAGCGGTCGTGCCGACCTCAGCATCGGTACAAACAATTCCGTTTAGTTGTATGGTCGCTTGGAGCTTACTTGCATGATAGGTTTCGTCAAAGGAGATGGGATTGACCAGCGCTTTGAGCCCACTCTTGTCTGGCGAGGGGTTGGGTGAGTATATATTTCTGTTCCCTCCCGTAACCATGTATTTATGCGTGCTCCCAGTGCCAAGTCCAACATCACCGCTCAGTTCACGCCTATCCTCCGGGCCTATGTGACTCGTGACTACCAAGGTAAGGCAACCACTGGGTTCATTTTCCACAGTTTTCGACTCACACCCGGTTTTCCACAGCCTCCCAACTCCTCCGTGGCGAGGTCGAGACAGACCAGATCTGGGAGATGAACCTGAATGAGCTCGATGATGTTACGGGCTGGAAATTTGAGGAGGATGATTCCAACGGCGGGTTTTCTATCTCCGCGGCTGGCGGCGCGTAAGGTGGCACGAACGGGTTCCAAACTGTACAAATATCACTTTGCGGACTCTGGCATGTTGTATAACCTGTCTTGCCGTTTTTAATTGACCGTGTTGTCATCGCTGCACCCATTATATTTGATTCAGTGCTTGCCCCACTCTGTCGCCAGTGATGTACGTATATGGTGTGGTTTCAGGCTGCGTGCAGACTATTATAACCAGCTACGTCATTTTGCCGACAAACCTTCGGGGAGATAACTTGACATTGGGGAGATCCTGGTTATAATATCCCGAATAACCAAACTGAAAATATATGCATTTGCAATGTGCGTGATGATGATATTAGCCAGTTGACTAAATTATAAGTTTGGGGCGGTAGGGTTGAAGAAAGGAGTGAATATTAGTTAGGAAAGAGGGGAAGAGCCCGGGCCACAGACGGGGTTACTCGGTTGGAGGTGCAGCTGGTCACGGTCACGTAGTATGGTGTTGATCCACACGACATCGACCACAACTGCACCCCCCGGATGCACGCTCCCTCCTTGTACGGATATATGTCCCCCCCCCCCTTTACCCCCTCTCGTTGTGCGCGTGTCACGGTGGACCATGCCCACGTGACCACACATCCCCATTTGGTGACCTCATGACCCAAACTAAGCCCGTGCACGAACGGATTACTTATGCACATATAGCTTTGATGACGTAGCGAGGCAGGGCCTCCTTGGTTGCCATCGGCGGTACCAGGACCCCCGCTAACCTTGGACGAGGCGTGGTTTGTTCCGGGGGTCTAATTAGCCAATCACGTCGCTGGATTTTAGGCGCCAGCCAATCACAGCGCGAGTTTGACCTCCGGAACAGGACCACGCCTCACCCGAGGTTAGTGGGGGTCCTGCGGTACCTTGCGCTCCGTTCGACACCCACGACGTACAACCCCTGACCCGCCATTCAATCGAACGTTAATTCCGACATTTTACGTTATTTACGCGATTGGAAACCTCGAATTAGCGCCCTCACGGTGCCTGAAGTGCTGACATGTCAGGAACTTCCTTTCCCGGAGAGTGCTTTGCCGATCGGTGTTTGGCTAGCGCGCTGTGTTCGCTGGCCTCGTTCCGGCGCGGCTGCTGCCCTCCGAGCCTACGTGTTTTGCGTCAATTCCTTTGCTGAGAACATCCCGGGCATTCTATGGGGCGGTTTCCCGGTCGGCCAGTGGTATATAAAGTGGTCCACTCAACTGCAGAGTAACCTCACTCCTCCCAAGACCTTCCCGCTCTACCTCGCACCCCCCTCAAAACCTTTCTTCTTCCACAATGGCCACCAAAACTCTCAACTTCTACTCCTACAACCTCATGAAGTACGCGTTCACTCCGCTGGTGTTTAATCAGGCTCTAACATAACTGTCCTACACAGAGATACGAGCGTCGTCCTCGTGTTCCAGCCTCCTGCAAGCGACAAGCTCTTTAGGGATCAGTTCCCCGTCGTGTGGAGTAAGTCACGAGCTAATGTATACTCCCCTGGTCTTATCAGATATTTTACCTTTGTTTAGAGGTCATCACTTTCCGTGCCCGCGGTCACGGCAAGGCCACCGTCAAATACGCGGCCCGCCTCGCGTTCGGATATGCTCAGACTGTAAGTCGGTTTGTCTAAATACTCCTTTGACTTACTGATGAAATCGAACAGGATGCGGATAACCTTGTCGACTCGGCCGCTTGGACCGAAGTTAGGGTATGTAGTTTCGTTCATTCAGGCATCTGGCTATGACTTACCACCTACTCCAGAGCGGCGATATGACCAGCATTTCTGGCGGCCCCAACGAGAAGCGCTTCGGTGGTATCACCAAACGTGAGGGCACCAAGCTCCTCGTGTGCAAGAACAACAGCAGCGGTCGTGCCGACCTCAGCATTGGTATGAACAATTCCGTTTAGTTGTATGGTCGCTTGGCGCTTACTTGTGTGATAGGTTTCGTCAAAGGAGATGGGATTGACCAGCGCTTTGAGCCCACTCTTGTGTGGCAAGGCGTCGGGTGAGTGTCTACTTGTGTCCCCTACAACAACAGCATATTTATACGCACCATCAGTGCCAAGTCCAACATCACCGCTCAGTTCACCCCTATCATCCGGGCCTATGTGACTCGCGACTACCAAGGTAAGACAACTATTGGGTTCATTTGTCCACAGTTTTCGGCTCACATTTGGTTTCCCAAAGCCTCTCAACTCCTCCGCGGCGAGATCGAGACGGACCAGATCTGGGAGATGAACTTGAATGAGCTCGACGATGTTACGGGCTGGAAATTTGAGGAGGATGATTCGAACGGCGGGTTCTCCATCACCCCGGCTGGCGGTGCATAAGGTGGGGGCATCGCAGTCGCTGGAATTCGTTCCAGGTTGCATAAGTTTTGATTTTCGG
Organism: Ceratobasidium sp. 414; assembly: GCA_019616945.1. Lineage (NCBI taxonomy): Eukaryota > Fungi > Basidiomycota > Agaricomycetes > Cantharellales > Ceratobasidiaceae > Ceratobasidium > Ceratobasidium sp. 414. The sequence goes on from WSTK01000339.1 coordinate 31,416, forward strand.
ACTCCTATGTGGTCTTAGTATATGGCGTTGGCTTCGACTCTCCTGCTCTAATACACCATTTTGCCTCTGCCCCATCATCTATTGCGCTCGATTGCGAAAATCGGCAAACCCACGGCTACTTGGCAGGTTACCTCGAAGGCGGGATTTAGTTCATCCCTTTATATGGTACATACGATCCGGTGTGGGTAACAGCTGGTCGTGGTAAGGCGATTGTATTGTAGCAGAGAGCTAGGTAAATGGACCATGTATGCGCGTACCTGGACGTGCCTAAACCAATGACAAGAGTGGTGGAACGGTAGGGAGACAATATATATATATACAAGGCCGCAGTAGGCACACGGCACTCCCTAACACCTCTTCTGCGGCTGACTGAGCATGGGTGCCGGAGCCTGCAGATAAACCCATCAAGTCTGGGCGCGGGATACGCCGATCACGTAACACTTCGCCATCGCGTCACTCTCGAATCTCGAGTCTTGCCAGCTTGCACATGTCTCGCACTCTCCTTCTCGGCTTCTCTTTTCCCACCCACGCTTATATTGAGGCTAGTAGCCAGATCCGGCCTACCAGCTTGTGAACCTCCCTCGCGTCCCGGCGCCTCTGCCTCACTCGCTGCCGCTGTCGTGGCGCCGGGTCCGTCGAGACCGCCCCGATACGCTGGTACCGACCATGCCACCAGCACGTACAAAATGTACAGTGCAGTGTCTATGTTTCCTCCCAGGATGCGTCCCACAAACTCTATAACAACGATTCTGAGTTCAAAATGATCACACGAGCGATACAGGATATGAACGTGCATAATCGTATAAGGCTTTGCATGTCGGAACTATGACTGGCCTAATTGTCACACCGGCAACGTCCTCAAATCCTAATTCATCAGCCGGTTTACACCCATGTATGGGTGTGTCACAAACCTTTTACCGCCCCATTATAATTCCGTGTCGTTCAGCTCCACATTTGGCTACTGGTGGTACGTATAATGAATTTATTCTGATATCATATCGCTTGATTTGGTTTCGGTAATAAAAACATCGTTCAGCCCCTTGCCACCCAGTGTTGCAGGCCCATCCAACATGTCACTGAGGCACGTAGCCAGCCGAGCAATGTAGCAGGCGGTCAAATCGGCACCCAGAAAAGTAGCAATCCGTCTACCGCAGACCAGCTGAAAACCATATGGTCAGTACTTGCCAGCCAGGTTGTAGGGGATACCAACTATTTTCCAGCAATAAAAGCCAAACGCATGCTTTTCCCGTCACTGGTCCGAGGTTGACACATGAAAGCCTCCCCATCGTTCCCACCAAAAACATTGCTCGTACGTCCTAGCCAACTAAGCTTTAGTTCTGGCAGAACCAGACTGGTGCTCCTAGTGCTTACCTGTATTTGTAATGAAGCACAGGCGGACAATCACGCCGCCTGTAGATCCCGAGATAGCGACAATATGCTCTCCTGGTGCTAGTTCAAAACGATGCTTTTCGCCTCTAAGTTCGCCGTGATGCGGGGCCTGTGACACGAGAGTTCTACCGTCGCGTGGCTGAGTATATGTCACCTGGTTGGTGGGATATAAGGTTATATGCGCTTCACAGTACAAGGACTGGGCACACCTGAATGTCACAGATATAGTGCTCACACCAAATTTCGACACCTGAGATATACGTGGAATCTGAAAATCCGGCGAAAGGCCAATCGTTGAACGGCTTTCCGCCAGTTCCTCCAAAGTATTCAGCATATATGCGACCTCTAACACCTGTCGTTTGAATGATATCGTGGCGCCAGATAGCCTAGCGTAACAAACGGTTCGTTGAGGCCAAAAGGAACCAAGCAAAACTTTACCTGAATGTGACCGACCCCAACCACCTCCTTCTCTTCCTTCTTTCTTGTCATTCTCCCTGAAAACCCAGCCAAAACGCCACCTTCACTACCTAAAACAACAGGTGTTCCTTCAATCCCGCCATAGTGCGGCGACAATCTGCCCCTTGTGGTGGCAAATTGGATGGCACGAACACAGTCCTCGTGGTTCCAAACTATCACGTAGCTGATGTATTCACCTGCAAGCAGCAGAATGCTTGAGTAAATCGGAGCAGCATTTCTCGGGCAACGCGTACCGTTGCTTAGTTCGAACTTATATTCGCCGCTCCCAAGTCCTTGGTGGTTCGGTTGACTGCCATTCATGAACACTGCAGACAAACCAACCACCTGATCATTATACCGAATTATTACCCCTGATACGGTGTTTAAAGCGCGCGGGGTATCGTCCCAGGCTCCGTGAATACCAGTTGCTTCATTGATTACCCGCGGCTCAAACGATAGGATTGCTGCGTGAAGCTTCGCAAGCTGCTCCTGGAGTTCCATATCAAGAAGATTGATGGTTGGCATGACCTCCAACACTCGAATCATACGCCAGTCGTGGGATTGTACTGGACAAAGTAGAATCAAAATGCCGATGGGACCCAATATACGAAAGTACCTACAGTCTTGAGACACCCAAGCGTCGAAATTACCCTCCGAGATCGCTTGAGGCCTTCCGCCCTGAGAATTATGGTTAGTTCATGGTTGCGATGCGCATAATAAATTCTGTACTAACTGTAGTATCTACCCTCCCCGTGCCCGAATATAGCGATTTCTGGAAAGTCCAGGAAGTCCCCTAGAGAGCATGGCAGCCGTTTACTAACTCGCAAAGCGTGATTTTTACCTGCCCAGCATTTTGCTCAACATCTGTGATAGTCAACGACGCTCCCAGTTCGAACACCTTGATTTCGGTTATGACTCATCCGTAATTCGAGTGGATGCGGGACGTACCAGTGGAACAACATCTCCCCTAGAATCGATAGTGGCGGAGAATCAATCTAACCCAGCATAGCAAAGGTCGCACCCACCAGCGACTGAACACCTTGTACACTCCTTGGAACCTCTCTGCCTTGCTGCTCTTATTTAGTGCATCTCGTATATTAGCCTCGAACTCGGGAGAGGGACGGAGTTCTTCCAGCGGGATGTTTATTGCTTGCTTTTTAATAAGCATCCTCTTCGTGACCCACGATCCCTCTGAGATGGCCTGGTTCCGGTTGGAGATCCTCGACGTCATCCACGGCGATAGTGTGGATATTGCAGACAGAGACCAACCAGCATGAACGTAATTCGAATCTCGATCACAGTTCGTTCGAATCACCTCTGTGGAGAAGGAAATTTCTTCTCTGACCCAGGTTTCTGGGTAGTCTTGTCTTGTCGCCTCGAACACCGCCACCTGGCGAATCGATTGGATTGGGCTAGCGTTGCTGTCCACTAGAAAGCCAAATACCCCTGGTCATCATGTCAATCGATTGGGTCGACGAGCCCAACTAATGAGATGACCAAACCTCCTGTCTTGCGCTGCTCCTGTGGGGATGTGAGAATTACCGAGCGAACAAAGTATGCAGATTGAATATAACACGCGCACGTTTTGAAAAATCGGTGGATGGTCGGACATTCTGGACTGCGGATCGTGGTCGTCGGCCATGTGGGATTGATTATTCCTGCTTAGTAGGATAAGATGGTCTGGATGGTCCTGGCTCATGGACAACTGATAAGGTGAGTGCAGGCAGTCGGGATACTATATTGTGGGTTCACTCACCTGGACTCGATCCGCAAGGACAAGGAACTACTGAAACTGGTTGTGGGCGTCAAGTGGGGTTGCCGTCGCCACTGCCACACAACCACCAACAAACAGTCAGGGTCTACTCTGCCTCGTGGCTGCTTGGTGGCTAGTACTTGCAGCTCCCTTTCTACACAGGATGCTGTAGATAAGCTCTTGAATGGGGCAACGAACTAGGAGGGTCATATAATGGCTAGTGGGGTCGCCTGGTCCCACTAAATCCCGCGTTGTCGATTTTGAAACACTTAAAGTGTAGGACACCCCAGAAATTGGGTTGCCTTTTCTAACTGTTTATTCCTACTATTCAGTGCCAAGGTTGTGGAACTTCAGCCCAAATGGCCTGAAAATGTAAAGATTCTGACCCAGTCTAAACATAGGC